>JASAMX010015624.1:0-15081 GCA_030248175.1 Microlaimidae sp. YZB2_3
ATTTTATTAAAATTTAAAATATAAATAATAAATATCCTCCTTTTGAAAGCGATTACATTAGCTCTTTAAATAAAATTTTATATATTTATCACTGTGTAAAATTGTAAAAAAGTGCTTTGAAATTTGTGTTCTTAGGGGTCCTTACCCCGGTTTGCCCCGGTTGATTTGACAGCTAAATTGCCGGGGCCGGGGCCGAGGTAGAGAAAATTGCGTTTGCCGGGGCTGGGGCCGGGGCCGGGGTAGAAAAAAAGTGTCGGGGCAAGCCGGGGTCCCGGTCGATCGCTAGTTGCTATCAATTGGCAACGTATACTTGTGAAACAACCTTCACATTTAAAACTAATTTTAAACGAATATTGTAAAATAATAATTTTTTAACCTCAAATAATTTTTATTTTTTATTAATGGTTATTTTATATTCTGCTTGAAAAATCACTCTGACAGAGTTTTTAGTCCTTTAGTATTTTCTAAATAATGGAATGTCTATAGGCACCTTGCACTGAAACGCAATTTATACATAAAGTATGCAATATACATAAGCGTCACCATAATGTATAATTACTGTACTCCTACTTATTTTTCGTAGTATTCAGATCAACCGATCGAAATTTCGCGCGCTTTCTATCGGTTGATCTGCATACTACGAAAAGATAAGTAGGAGTACGGTAATTATCCATTATGTTGATACTTATGTATATTGCATACTTCATGTATAAACTGCGTTTCGGTGCAAGGTGCCTATAGTAGTTTTTAAAATTTTTTAATAAGCATACTGCGTATATAGTTAGATTTTGCCAAAATCCGCAGGGCAGTGAAATCACAAAAACTCGTAATATTTAAAAAAATTCCCATATATTTGCAAATTTATGATATAAATTTGGCGTTTTTCATTTATTAAATAAGCACATTAAATATGATTCATAACTAGCGTACTATAGTTTTAAATTTTTCAATAAACATATGCATATTTACACAAAGAAAACGAATATAAAAAGCACGGTACGGCATCATTTGAGCTCGAGAGGCAGATAATGGAAGAACCACCGGAAACGTCATCATTTAAAAAAGTTCCACGAATCGCACTGAATATAAATTTAGTCTTTTTCCACCAGCAATCACACGTGAATAAATTTACTATATACTCACCAGCAATCACGCGGGGATAAATTTAGTCTATTTCCACAGGCAATCACGCGTGAATATAAATTTAGTCTATTTTCACCAGCAAACGTCGCAAGTTTTCGGGCATTTATTTCTGATATGGCTTTGAATGCAAAACGGCTTCCAAAACCGACAGTTGCTATCTTTGTCAGCGCATCCGTCGCTCCCAGAATTCGGGGACCTTTGTATAACTAAACAAAATTGAGTTTATTTTTTTGGTTTTATTGTTAAGTTTTTATAAAAAAAGATTTTGTTTCTTTACACTTTGGACAAAACCGGAGTTTAAACAATATGCATTTTCGTTAATTTAGATTTTCAAAAATGGCGCATAACTTTCGGTTGAAATCGTTTCGAGACACTCTCAGCGCTCTGCCTTGGGCAGTGTCGCAGGTGTCGCACGTGACTGGGCACCTCTTAACCCCTTCCGTCTGCCAAAAGACGTAAAATAAAAAGTCGATTTCTTAGTTGCTGCAATGGTCCTTTGAAATTGGCATTTAACTTACTGTTGAAATCGTTTCGAGACACTCCCACTGTTGTACCCTGGGCATTGCCACAGGTGTCGCACGTGACGGGGCTTCTCTTAACCCCTTTCTGTCTGCCAAACGACGTCGTGAAACAAGCAATTTCTTAGTTGCGGCAATCGACCTCTAATTGAAAAGTGGCGCTTAACTTACTGTTGAAATCGTTTCGAGACACTCCGAGCGCTCTGCCCTGGACAGTGCCGCAGGTGTTGCACGTAACGGGGCACCTCTTGGCTATGTAGTCCAGATGGCAGCTCGCGGTCCAACCCCGACAGTTAGGATCTCCATCGCGGCAGGATGCTAAAAATATTTATATAGAGTAACTGACTTAAATTCGGCCAGGCATTAGTTTCGGTCACCATTATTTTTGCTTGCGCATAGTTATAAAATGAACTGGGTATGGCTAGATAGATCGTCATGTGATCTATCTAGCCATAGTCAGTTTATTACATAACTTTGCGCATGGCAAAAACAACAGCCGTTGGCCGAAACTAAGGCCTGGCTGAAATTAATTCAGTTACTCTATAACCTATATTGATATCAGAGGTTCCTATCAAGCCATTATTATGTAAACTACAGTTAGCTTTTCGTGATGTTTCTACCTCCGAATTTCCGGCCTTTTAAACTATTTGTGCCGTTTTCTAATTTGGTAAGAACGAAGTGGCTCATTTGGAAAAGCATGTTTTTGCCTGCTTTCTACCCATAGGTGGGCAGGGTGGTTATAACTCCAAAATCTTGATTACTGCTAACAACCCCCTTCCTAAAATAGAATTACTTCTGCTTTAAATGACTGGATCTTGAGAGCATGTTGTTTGCAAGTATATCAATAGATGTTTGTACTAGTGATGTTTCTACCCTTCAAAATCATGCTCCAGAACTCCTGCCATTTAAAGCGGAGGGAGCTCCGAAATGAGCGATTTTAAGCTTATTTTGAGCTTGAAATACATTCAAAGTTACTTTTTCCAAATTTTGACTATTTTTATTGCTTCAAATAAGATTTGAAAAAAATTCAGTTTACAAAAAATTTTTGACAAAATAATCTATGTCATTACTTTTTAATTAGTCATAAAATTAGTATAAAACTTGGACGGAGCTCCGGAGTTTCGGGGGTTGCTCCGGAGATCCTAAAAGCGAAGCTCCGCTCCGGAGCTCGGAGCTCCATGGCACATCACTAGTTTTAGTTTGTACCAACATATAGTTTGGTATCAGAGTGCACTTCGTTACTCACATTATACACTATAAAGTCTGGTTCATACTTATGACAAAACGTCCTTTGGACAAAGTCAAAAGGACAATTTTAGAAAAGCCAAAACGTCCTTTGGACTTTTTCCTTTGGACGAAGTATGAATGCTACTTAGAATTTGTCCTTTGGACAAAGTCCAAAGGACAAAATTCAAAGGGAAAAGTCCAAAGGATAAAAAGTGTGAACACGTTGTCCTTTGGACAAAATCCAAAGGACGTTTTTACGCTGTATTTGTCCTTTGGACAAAGTCCAAAGGACTTTTGTCCTTTGGACTTTGTCTAAAGGACGTTTTGTCATTAGTATGAACCGGCCTTAAGGTGATTTTTTTAAGTTAGTGCCATAGGTGGACAGGAAGGGGGTTGTACCCCAAAAAAACCTCCGAATACTGCCGACACTCCCTACCCCTAAAATTTGAGGGTACCCTGGTCAGTACCAAGAACTAAAAACGCTAAAAATGAGGTATTTGAGGAATACCCCAAAAATTTTTTGAACACCCCCCCCTAAATTTTGGGGGTCGGGTATATACCCCCTTAAAATCCGGGAGGCTGGCCACCTATGGTAGTGTGTAAAACAAAAAATAACTATAAAGGCAAATATTTATGTTTTAATTTTCAACATAAATATCTTTAAAAAATTTTAATTATTATATACTTGGTTCTGCGGGAGATACACGTAAATTCTGAAATCTGGGGCTTAATGTGACTTTTGTAATTGGTGTTCTGGTAGTTCTGCTATTAGGACAAGCACTATTGCAAGTTCCTAAAAATGAAAAATTTATATAATATATATACTACAAAACAAGCTTGAATATGCATTTAAAGTCTGTTTGTGTCGATACTTTAAAAACTTACATAAAGTTTTATCGGTAGAAAAAAATCTATAATGCATAAATGTTTTATAAATCATCCAATCAAACCTGTCATTCTTCAATAAAAGTTTTCCTTAATAATAAATGATATTTACCTGAATAAAATTATTTTGAAACAAAATATATATGGACAATATTCAAGACGATAAAATAATTATTGAGTATATTGAAAACGTAACGATATAATGTTAAAAGCAATTATCATCAAACGGAAAAAATAGTGCACACATTTTGTACAGACTCTATTTTAAATCAGTTTACCACAATCGAAAAAATACTTAAGCGTTTTTAAACCATAAAAATTCAGTTGTTTCAAACAATCAGACGGAAAAGTTGACGCACTGGGATTCCTACCTTTCAATATCACGCTCCGGAGCTCTGGCTCCGTCCGTAAAATGAGCGATTTTAAGCTTATTTAAGTCTAATAAGCTTAAATATTTAAGCTTATTTAAGCTTAAAATACATTTCAAGTTACTTTATTTGCATTTTTAAGACTATTTCTAACGTTTAAATAAGTTTTTAAAAAATTAATTTACAAAAAATTTTGACAAAATAATCTAATTTGGCATCACTTTCTAATTATATTCGTAAAATTTAGTGAAAAAATAGGGCGGAGCTCCGGAGTTTCAGGGGTTATTCCGGAGCTCTTAAAAGCGGAGCTCCACTCCCAAGCTCCAGTACTCGGAGCTCTGGGGCTCGGAGCTCCAGGGTACATCACTCGTGCACAAATTTCGTACAGACTCTACATTATACATTTAAATTTAAATCTACATCATACTCTACATACTTTAAATCGGTTTACCTGGGCATTTTTGCTTAATATAGTCTAAATAACAACTGTCCGTCCAACCGTAGCAATTGAAATCCTGGTCCACGCAATCCAAACCATTAGTTTTTTCAAAGTTCGACGGTGGCTTCGGAGCGAATCTAACAAAAAAATACCACATATTATACAGAAATATTCCAAGTGTATTCAATAATCGACCAATGTCACATAAGAAACAATTCCCAAGATACGATTTGGTTTAATTTGCATGGCAATAGTTGGTGCGCAGCTGATTGGCCGTTGCGAATGATGTTGAGTGCAGTAAAAGTACGTTTAGTAGTTTTTGCGCGGGTTTCCAACAAAAAATTAAGGTGATTCGACAGTTGCGAACGCACTTTCCACGCCTGAATATCTCTTTTGTGACTTTTGTCGATTGAAGAATAATTGAAAAACGAAGACATTAAAATTAAAATTCCAGCTAAATTTGTTTTTATGGAGATATATTTTTTATTCAAAGTATAATGTTAAACTATTGCTGCGTCGTAGTTAAACCGTTCATCGTGTAAGTATATCCGGCACGCTGTACTGCGAAACCTACCCGCATACGAGGCAAGTTTTATCTCCCGGTGAAAGGAAGTGAAGGGTGTTCTCTAATTAGCCGGTAGTACTAAGAAGGCGGGCCCTTTTAAAAAGCGCTGTTTTAATATTAATATGAATTGCCTCTGCAATTTTGGTAGGTTGACCTACCCACATACTAAGCAACTTTTTTCATTTGCTGTCATTTTAAACATCTCGTTTTCGGAAAATTCTTATTTTGGTTGCGATTTTATGAACGTACTTTTTAAAATGATTTTTTTTACGCAAACAATAAATTTTTACTTGATTTTTAAGTTTTTCTTAGGCTTAGGAAAAAACTAAGGTTTTTAAGTCTTTAAGTCAAAAAAGTCACCATTAAATATAAATTTACCGTAAGAAAGTTTTGCTTGATTTTCGAGTTTGGTTTAGGTGTAACTTTTCAGTCTTGAAAAACAAATCATTTAAAAGAAGTTTATCATATTAAAATTGTGCTTGATTTTTAGGTTCTGTTTAGGCTTAGGAGAAATAAGAGTTTAAATTCCATGGAGTAAGCCGTAATTTATGAAAAAATCGTCTTTTGAAAAGTGCGCTTACGAAATCGCACTCAAAAGACAAGTTTTCGAAGATGAAATGTTGAAAAACGTGATGTAAAATACAACATTTTGCAAAGGAAACAGTTAAAAACTTTCAAAATCTGTAAAATAACCTGCTTTCTTATTTTTGCTATTTAAACCGAGACAGCTAAAAGCAATTATTTTTTAAATAAAACCAAAAGCGTTTTTGAAAAATAATGCAAATTAGAAAGCAAAACAAATTTGACTACTAATGGTGACTGGTAAGCAAAATCAAAATGCGACATTCTCTTGTATTATTAAAACCTTTCTACTACTATTCGGTTATTAAAAATAGAGCCCTAACAGTACATAGCAAAGAAAAAAGCGGGTAGGTTAATTTACCCGCATTACAGGCAATTGATTTGGATATTAAAACAACGCTTTTCACAAGGCCCCGCCCTTTCTGGTACGATTTGCCAATCAGAGAACATCCTTTACCTCCCTTCACCGGGAGATAACAGTTGCCTCGTATGCGGGTAGGTTTCGAAGTACAGCATCCGGCACCTAGCACGATATTTACAATAATCAAACGGTAATGTGCGGTTTTGTATTATTTACCGGGTTGGATGCCAGATATACTTACATATTAAACTAGCCTTGAAAAATGCTCTAAAAATAGAGCAAAAAAGGGGCGATTTTTCCCCGGGCGTATGTATGTTTAGATAGAAAAGATGTGGACTAATCTGAGATGGGCATTGTGTGAACTGTGTAAAATTTGCATTTGGTTTGAGCAGCTACTCACTGAATAAAAATTTCTACCATATGATAATGATTTGTTGTTTATACATTGATCTAATCACACAGCACTGTTGAATTTTTTTAGTCTGATAAAATGTCAATTGAAAAAGTCATACTCACAGCAAACTTTGACAAGCGCGAAATCGCCACTTTTTCAATTAAAAGGCTATATTTGTATGTGTAAGAAATAAGTATAAATTTGAAAATGTGGTGATGTCGCGCTTGTCAAAGATTGCTGTGAGTATGATTTTTTCAATTGAAATTTCATCAGACTAAAAAAAATGCAACAGTGCTGTGTGATTAGATCAATGTATAAACAAATCATTTTCATATAGTGGAAATTTTTATTCAGTGAGCAGCTGCCCAAACCAAATACATATTTCCTATAGTCCACATAATGTCCATCTCAGACTAGTCCACATCTTTTCTGTCTAAACATACTTTTTTCAAGGCTAGTCTACCATTTTTTTAATTAAATTAAAAAATAGCCGAATAAACTATAGTTTTAGCTGCGCAATGACATATGTTTATAATCATTCCGTTGCCGAGATATACTTTTTTAACAGTTTTAATATTATCAATAAAAGACATATTACCTATCAATAAAAATAGTTCCTAAGAATTATTGCGCAATTTTCTACAATTTCCAAAGAACCCATGTTTTTTGATCAATCAGTAACGAGGGAGGAATACTGGCTTTAAGATATAAGCGTTTGAAAAATAATATATTAATAATAATAAGAAGAAGAACATAAAACAAAATTTACCCACGTTATTTAATTATAGTTTGCGCGGTACCGTGGGGCTTAGTCTCCGTGTGGCGCTCCCGTGCCACCGATAACTTATTTATAATAAAAATAAAAAAATAATAAGAAGAAGAAGATGAATTTAAATTACAAAATTTACCCACGTTGTTTAATTATAGTCAGTGTGGTGAAGTGGCGCTCCAGACAAAAGTGTTCTACGCTTTCTAAATATATAGTTGGCGCGATGGTGTGCGCCAATAATTGCAATTATAATTTTTAAAACCAAATAACAATAACAAGAAGAGGATGAACATGAATTACAAAATTTACCCACATTCTCTAAGTATAGTTGGCGTGGTGCCCTAAGCTAAATTCCATTGTGACACCCCCATACCACTGATGATTGGAATTGTATTTTTTGAAATATAAATAATAATAATAAGAAGAAAAAAATGATAAACATAAATTATAAAATTTACCAGGTGCTCTAAAAAAATAGTTATAGTTGTCGCGGTTTTGCGGGGCTAAACCGCTGCGTGGCGTTCCCGCGCCACCGATGCTTATTATTATTCTAGCAAAAGACGAAACAAAGTTTCAAAAAAAAGCCTTATATTAAATGGAATAGTATAAAGCTACATAAGTCTAAAAACTAAATGCCAGAAAAGACTGAAACAAGTCTCTTTAAAACCTGTAAATTAATAACAGATTTTGTGAAATTTTCAGAAAAACAAAACCGAATAAAAACAATACGTGTAAAAGCTTTAGTTTTCGTTTTTTAACCATTAATAAAACTTAATTCACATAAATTTCTCTCAAAGTGGATTAACTTTTACATGAGTTAACCAGCTGTAAATACCACAGTATTAGTTAAGTCACACGTCGTCAAAACGATACAAAAAAAGTATAACGCAAGCGTCACAGTAACCATGAAAAATTTCTGTCAAAATAAGTTATCGCATTGCGCATTAAATTTTGTAATTTATCATTATTTTCGTATAAAGCAAAACATACCGCCATATTAACGGCTTTTTAAAATCAAATATCAAGTTTAAGTCTGAAAAACATTGAAAACTTCAGATTTAATATAAGGCGACTTTTAATTTAACAAATACATTGACAGCTAATTTGTTTTATGTAATAAATAGAAACATTAAAGAAAAAGTCGCCTTATATTAAATCTGAATTTTTCAATGTTTTTCGGACTTAAAACTTGATATTTGATTTTAAAAAGCCGTTAATATGGCGGTATGTTTTGCTTTATACGAAAATAATGATAAATTACAAAATTTAATGCGCAATGCGATAACTTATTTTGACAGAAATTTTTCATGGTTACTGTGACGCTTGCGTTATACTTTTTTTGTATCGTTTTGACGACGTGTGACTTAACTAATACTGTGGTATTTACAGCTGGTTAACTCATGTAAAAGTTAATCCACTTTGAGAGAAATTTATGTGAATTAAGTTTTATTAATGGTTAAAAAACGCAAACTAAAGCTTTTACACGTATTGTTTTTATTCGGTTTTGTTTTTCTGAAAATTTCACAAAATCTGTTATTAATTTACAGGTTTTAAAGAGACTTGTTTCAGTCTTTTCTGGCATTTAGTTTTTAGACTTATGTAGCTTTATACTATTCCATTTAATATAAGGCTTTTTTTTCGAAACTTTGTTTCGTCTTTTGCTAGAATTTCCGCCTTTTAATGCATTGAATTCAATGTCATTTATTAAAGATATAAAACATTAAAAAATTTACTCATTTTAAAAGAAACGTCATGGTCTCCTCATGATATGAATACAATTATTTTCATATCGAAAACCTAATGTAATTTTAAGCAGTATACTATACAAAAATTAAGTCTGGATAACTCCGTAAAATTGTATGGAACCTGAAAGAACCATATAAAATAGTGTGTTTTTCTTCTGTTTAAATTTTTTTAGTTAGACCTGATTTAACCACTTTTTTGGAAATTAGCTTTATTTGGACTTTTGTTTTGTGCTTGATTTTTCTGGATTGATGGTTTATTTTTAAACAACAAAACCACACCATTGTAAATGGTTTTTCCAGGTTCCATACAATTTTACGAGGTTACCCAGACTAGTCTTTTCTCGCATTAAATTTTTGGAGTGATTGTAGCTTCATAGTATTCCATATAAAAAAGACTTTTTTTCTGTTTCGATTTTGATAAATTTCCGTCTATTGAAACATTGTACCCCGCAGCGCTCACACGTCACCCAAGATTTATTTCATTTTATTTTTTAAATATTTTTATTGTTGCCATATGGCTGCTAATTAGTGGTAAGGATATTTTTTCGCTCTTCCAGTTGAAAATTAGTAATTTTTATAAAAAGGTAAGGAATTATAATTTAAACCAAAAAAATAACCACAAGAGAATGTGTATTACTGAATGAAGTTACTTAATATGTAATTCAGTAAGGAAAAAAAGTGTCACAAAAGTACCCCAGTACCTAATGCGTAACTTAGAAAAAAACTAATCGTTTTTTACATGAACAGAGGTCTAACTACGGGCAATAGAGCATATACGAGAATAAAATTCAGGTGAGGCGGAAATTTAGCATCTACGTGCAAAAAATCAGCTCCAAATATTTACCACAGGAAAAAATTTTTGGGGCAAAAAAAAAAAAAAACTTAAGCAAATTAAGCTTATTAGTATGAAATTCAGGTATGTTTAGCAAAAGTTTTTAGGTTTTTAATATCAGAAAAATATGGGTAATATTTTAGTTATGTAAAATGTTTAGATTTTTAATTGGCTAAAAAACTATTAAAGGTTTTGTTGATTTCGATGACGCCATCAACAACGGTTAACCGCGCAGTGACTTAACCCATTTAATATAAGGGAAAGAGCGCTCCGCGCTCTTCCCTGATTTAATTCAGTAAAGAAATCTCGCTTTTAAAATTGCTGTGGCTCCGGACTAGATTTTTAGAAATTTATTTTTTCGTTTTGCCAATTATGCCAACTAAGCTGGTCTTGTATAAGGTGCAGAGTAGTGATATTCTCTGAAGTTTCGTTTTTCGGATCTCTGGAGCAACCCCCGAGTTCCATCTGATTTATTTGTACTATGGTTGAATTATATCTGGCTGACATCGTAAAACTATATAACGTAAATTAGAGGACCAATTGAAATTGTGCGGTTATGACAATTAAAAAAGAAATCGGATCGCGGAATTTTTTTTAAATCTCACTTTTTGCGCCATTATTTTTTTCTACCAATATTAATTATAAAGTTTTATAAAGTCTATTATTGGTTGATATAAGTGGCGCTAAATTTGCTTTTATTTTATCGTTACTCTGACACAATGAGTCAGAAGCGTCATAAAATGCTTATAAATGTGACTCTTTTTATATCTTACACCACCAATAATCCAAACAAAATTAGTCAGAGTCACGTTGATTTTATAATGATCGTCACTTTTTGTGCCAGAATAACGACGATTCGATTAAAGCTAAAGTCTTCCAGGCTGAAATCAAGGGCGTAACCACTCTCCGCCAGGAAGAAATAAACAATAAACTTGTGAGCGAGAAAAATTAAAAAAAGTTTTCAGCGGTTATGTAACCAATTATTATTTAGTTGCGTCATGTGTTTCTCTGCACGTGATATTTTCTCAAAAAACGAGTGGTTACTTTACCACTCATCTATTTTCACCCTAATAGAATTTATCTTTAGTTACTTTATCGTACTTGTGATTTTTTTTCTCAAGCTTCGAGTTCCAAAAATAAATCTCCGAAACTCCTATTTCTATTTCGTAAAGATGAAAAAGTAATCTCTAGATTATTTAGTGAAAAATTTTTTGTAAACTAAGCTGTTTTCACAACTTATTAAAAACAAAAAGTAGCACTGAAACGCGAATACATAGAATAATTTGAAAGGTATTTTAAGCTTAAATAAATTCTAAATCACTGATCTTAGGGGCGGAGCTTAAGAATTCTGCAATTCTTTCTGTTTTAAATGGCTGTAGCCCCGGAGTATGATATTGGAGGGTAACAACACTAATATATTTATCTTTTTTTGCCCTTTTTGTATAGTAACTTCTTACTGACCAAATAAAAATTTAATTAGTTGTCGTTGTAATGCCTTTAAAACAGTTCGCACATATTTCATATTCTGTTTTCCTGGAAAATATTTGTTTAGTCGTATTCTCCGATGCATTTTGAAGCACTATTGTCGTAAACAAGAAATTAGGACTTTGGTGACCGTAAGCGCCAAGAATGGTATTTGCTTCTCTCATTATGTATAATATTGAGAGAAAAAAAAAGAAAAACAAAAACCACACAAAACAAACCACACCACACGCCAAAAACCCCCTGAGCAACATGTCGCTGCCGCCCCCCCCCATAAAATATCGCTAATATTTTAATCAAAATATTGAGCGTCAAACAATCGACGTGGTTTGGTTTGTTTCAAAATTTGATTTTTAAGCAAAAAAGTTACTGCCCAAAACGAGTTAATTGATTTCCCGTTTAAAAACGAACATAAGCCTTTGAAATTAACCTCTCATTGAGTATAATATTGACTGAGCAACATGTCGATAAAATATCGCTAATTTCAATCAAAATATTGAGCGCCAAACAATCGACGTGGTTTGGTTTGTTTCAAAATTTGATTTTTAAGCAAAAAAGTTACTGCCCAAAAACGAGTTAATTGATTTCCCGTTTAAAAACAAACATAAGCCTTTAAAATTAACCTCTCATTGAGTATAATATTGACTGAGCAACATGTCGATAAAATATCGCTAATTTCAATCAAAATATTGAGCGCCAAACAATCGACGTGGTTTGGTTTGTTTCAAAATTTGATTTTTAAGCAAAAAAGTTACTGGCCAAAAACGAGTTAATTGATTTCCCGTTTAAAAACGAACATAAGCCTTTGAAATTAACCTCTCATTGAGTATAATATTGACTGAGCAGCATGTCGATAAAATATCGCTAATTTCAATCAAAATATTGAGCGCCAAACAATCGACGTGGTTTGATTTGTTTCAAAATTTGATTTTTAAGCAAAAAAGTTACTGGCCAAAAACGAGTTAATTGATTTCCCGTTTAAAAACGAACATAAGCCTTTGAAATTAACCTCTCATTGAGTATAATATTGACTGAGCAACATGTCGATGAAATATCGCTAATTTCAATCAAAATATTGAGCGCCAAACAATCGACGTGGTTTGGTTTGTTTCAAAATTTGATTTTTAAGCAAAAAAGTTACTGGCCAAAAACGAGTTAATTGATTTCCCGTTTAATTGAAATTAACCGGTCTATAAACAACAACGTCATAGCTTACCGACTGTTGAAATTAAAAAAATAAACTGAAAAGTTTATTCGCGTCGCTATGTTATGAAAGCAAACTAAATACGAGTATCTACCGAGAAGAAGCCTATAATAATTGCCGCATTCCTTTTTTTACGTTTTTTTCCATTCATTTGAAAAACTCGCATGCCGATAGAATATATTCGGATAGGTGGATCGGCAGAGCGGTCCTTTCGGTTTCGGGTTTTCGGTTCGAGTGGAAATAACCCGGTGGGACTGTTTGACTGAAAAAAAAACCTGAAATCTAAAAAAAAACCTTACGCGAATCCAAATTCAATCCGAGTCGGCGGATTTGCTAAATCTGCCGTATTTAAACTTGCGCTGAATTAAAACGCTCGGCGTTGTCTTCTCCGTGATCCCAGCTGAAATAACCCGGGGGACACGGGATAACGTATTTCGTTTGGGTTAGTCAATACACAGCGGTGTGACACGCGGCAAGCGATATTGCTATCCGCGCGCGCTTACACCGTTACCTTGTCACTGGTCACTTCGGTGATAACGCCTTATCACTTATCATTTTTCACTCCGGTGCGAACGGCCAGCGGCTTTTGGCGCCCGGGTGGTGGAAAAACTTGTCGGTGGGGAATGGGGGTGGTGTCACTTGCCACTTCTCACTCTGGGGCGGGTTTACTAAAGGTGTGCTGACTAGGTGCTATCTTAGCACGTTGTTTAAAACTCTTGTTAATGTTTTAATATCTGGGTTTTTTCTCAAAAATCTAACAGAACTTTTTGTTTACATGGCACAAACTGATATTTTATTAATTTTATACATATTTGTTGTATCTACAAACAATAAAGCAATAACCCCTAGTTACGGGTTAGCAAAACTCTTAACTACGGTTAGAGGTTTTATTAAATTTTATTTCAAACAAATATGCATAAAACACTTTAAATATTAATTTATCCTATCTAAAAAAGAGTCCCATAAGTTTTCTCAAGAAAAAAACCCAGAAATTAAAACATTACCAAGAGTTTTAAACAACGTGCTAAGACAGCACCTAGTCAGCACGCGTTTAGTGGACCCGCCCCTGGTTTGCACCAACCGGGCCTTCGGTAAGTCCAGCGGTGGCGAAACCCACTCGGTGGGGAAATGAGAATAGCGGTGGCGGTGGTAGGGAGTCGGGGCGGGTGTCGGCCGGGGCGCGTTCGGACGAAATCAGACGCCCGCCTGGCACTAACAGCTACGCATTATTAGCGCGAAGGACGACGGGGCAGGGAGAGCGCCGGCGCTTCTTCTCAACTCACCCCCGCGGGGGGAAATCACCGCCGCCACCGCCGTCGTTTCCGTGGTAAGAAATTCAAATATTATGATATTGATACAGACCTGTGCACGGTCTGGAAATGCTTCCCCCCGTTTTATTGGAGGATTTGCCCCCCCGTTTTATTGCCCCTCTCCGCCAAAAAATGAAAAAGTACCCTAAAATTATGACGTCATTTTCATGTCATCGCGAATTTTTTGCAGTTTTTAGCCTATTTCAATGTATTTTAAGCCATTTTAGACCTATTTTTACCTTATTTTCGCTTTTTTTGTCCCTTTTTTCCCTTTTCCCTTCTTTTTTCTCTTTTTCCCCTTTTTTCTCTTTTTTTTCTTTTCCCCCTGCTTGCCTCCCCGTAATATTGTCCCCCGTTTCAAAAAAATTGCCCCCCGTGCCCCCTTCCCGTTTTGGCCGTGCCCCCCCCGATAAACTACCGGAGAGGCGGCTTGCACAGGTTTGTTGATATTAATAGGTATTAATTGAATTGATTGATATTAGCATTGGTAATTGATTAAATGATATAATCTTCTTAACTGCCCCTCCCCATAGGCGTAAATCCTCCCCGCAACCACCGCGGTTCTTGTGGTACGGTAATAATATCCCGAATGATATCTTGTTATTGTGATATTGACTGATTGATTTGTATTCATATTGTTAATATTGATTGATTGAATATGATATTAATATTAATATCACAATACGTTATTTTTATTAGTAAACGTTGAAAACGTAATAATCAAAGGAAAAGTATCCCCACTGGATTCTTCTAGTTCATAATAATAGTAACATATTGATCGAATCTGCATTTTTTGCAATATCAATATTTTATTTAATTTCCAAAAGTCAGCTGCGAATGATATCTCGGTTTTTAGAAAGTAGTAGCAAGCAAGAGTAAAATCTGATTTTTTTTTTGGATCATTGTTTTCTAAATTTTGAGACTAAAACTTACGAAATCGATATACTCTCTTTTTGAAATCTCCCTTTTCCAATAAGGCAGACACAGAGAGAATATGCAAAAAATAGGATTTGTAAAGCCTTATTGAGCTTTTTGTTAATACAATATTATTTTGTTAAATCAAACACTATTTATGTTAACGTATGTATCAAAATAAATGATCAGCGACGTACTCGACTGGCTGGCAAAAAATATTTACACCATGAAAAGATTTACGTGAAGGTCATATCATTATGTAGCTAAACAAATTAAAATACGCATTGATATGATTTTCAGTTTACAACAAAATAAAACTTAAGTTTTGCACCTTGTTTGTAG
>JASAMX010015627.1:0-35092 GCA_030248175.1 Microlaimidae sp. YZB2_3
ATGGTGTTTTTTGTTAACCAACGTCATATCAAATTATATTTTAAATTTTCTGAGACATTTGTGTACACTAAATTAACCGTTGTGATTCTTCATTGTGTCATGGTCAACGAAAATGCGGTGCATTGACGCACTTTCCCATCAGTGTTGTAGACGTGTTTTTTCGTAAAAAAGTTTAAAATCGTAATTTAGAAAACATCCGCCAGAACTTTTGTCATTAAAAAACTAACAACTACTGTAAAACCAATTCGCAATTAATCTTTCGTTTTAAAAAAACATAATTTTTGTAGTATTGAACTAATTTTAGCACACAAGATATCATTTTGTTTATATTTTAATGACCCCGATTGGTGTTCTAATATTTTTTTTATATTTTTCCCGTTTTTCACCTGATAATTAAAAAAATTACAAAATACAAATAAAAATGCATAAAATATAATATTTTAAAACCACTATTATGCTTTACTTATTCGTTGAAATATAAACTAAATGAATGTTTTGTTTAATTCTACAATATTGCACAAGTTATTATGTTTTTTAAAGCTTAGCACTTGTTATTTTTTAATAAAAATTTTTTTGCGAATTTTTTTAATTTGATTTTTCGTCCAAGGTCTGCGCTTAAAATACGCGTATACCTAAGTTTTACCTTAAATTTTTCTATAGTGTCCTTTAATTTTTTTTTTTGTTTCGAAACTAACGACTATAAGTATAATATCGCAATGCACTAATTTTTAAAATGGTATATTTTTTTAGGAAAAAGGAAAAACAAGCAAAACAAGCTTTCATTTTAGAAAATTAGGGTAATTTGTTCTACTCAAAACTTTAAGAGTTGAGAGCTGGAACTTAAAGTCAAAAATATTAAATTTGAAGCTGGCAGTTTGAATTCATTAAATTCTAAGTCCAACTTTTTATCTAAGCTTAAGTTTTTTTTTAATTTCAGACTTGAATTTTCTTTGTTGGGGCGCGGCTTAAAAACCTTCTAAAGATTTTGTTAAATTTTTGTAAATTCCCTACAAATAAATAATTAATAACTAAAAATTTTTTCGTATTATTGTTTTAAATATGAATCTAGAACGGCTGTTCAAAATACATAATATTAATTGCCAAAAAATCAAAAAAAAGAATAATAAAATTTTTTTTAAATAACGAATAAATTTTTTTATCCGTTTCTAACTTTTTTTTTAAGATTTAAGGTTTTTCAACTATAATGTCTGCGAACCCTTTCCGTTCCAGTAATAAAATTGCCAAAGAAAAAGTTCGATTTATTTTAGACGATACCTTCCAATATTATTTTATTTATTTTAGAGCCTATTTAAAGCTGAATCTCTTGACAAAATCTGGAATAATATTTTTTTTATATATATATCTTAGTTTTTCAAACTATTACAATACGGCAAAAGTATTCGTATAACCGATAGCTTCAGTAATAAAACTCGAAGAAAAAACTGCGCGCCTAGTTCGAATTAATATTTTCCGAAGAAATAAAATAAAGCCAGTAAATATTAACTGCGGTAACCTATCGTTGGATATAAATAAAATATTGTATCGTTATGTTATCGAAAAAGGCGCTTTCAGTTTGATTATTTTCGCAATTCACGCTCTCCTCTGATAGCATTTATGTATTTTGTTTTTTTATGATCGGCATTAAAACATGACCATCTGATATAGAGTTCGGTTTAATCAAAATATAAGGGGGATTTTTGCTCCACTTGTTTTAAATGTTTAGTTAGATATTTTAAATGTTTAGTTTTTAGTTAATTTAGTTTAGTTTAGTAGTTTAGTTTTTGGATATTTGATGGCAACAAATTTTTATCAACTTTATCAAGTTGATGATGTTTTGACGGTATTAAATTATTTTTTGAATTATTGTTGTTTGGAATTTTTACAGTTTAAATTTAATATCAAATTGTTTTAAACGCAAAAAATGGAAAAAATTTTTCTATTATTGATTTTTTAAATCTATTTGAGGTCAAAAATGTATAGTATATAAACGTAAAAACATTAATTTAGCTCATTTTTTGCTTTTTTAACTAGCCGAAAATTCTTGCATTACATTTTTTTTTCAATTTTTTGATATACTAATTTACGATAAGAAAATTACGGCAAACTAAGCAAGAAAAAAAGATAAGATTTCAAAAAAGACACTTATTTCCCACGATCATGTTCAATTCTCCTATAATAAAAATTTTGAGATTATTAATTTCTTGTCTTTACTGGTATGTATAATGTATTTTTGGGGTTTCAGTATAATTATTTAACATAAAAACAAAAGAAAATATATGACAACATATATAGCTGAGACACACTCACTGTCCTAAATTGGGCATATATAGCTAAGACACATTCTCTGTCCTAAATTGGGCTCTTTCTTATCTAGGTTTAACGTTACCATATAGTTAATGACATCATAAGAGCAATAAGTCGTGAAGTCGAATTTGGAAAGCGAACGCACTTTGAATATCCACAAACAGCAGAGTCCATTGTTGTGAACGCATTTTGGATAGTTTTGCGTAATTGCTATAAATTGCGATTGCACTTGGAGTCGATTGTTAAAAAAGCCACATTGCATACTTTGGTGGGAACACAGCTGTGTTTAGAAAATTGACAAAGTGTGTTCGCAATTGTTAAATCCCCGAAAATTTTTAGTTTGAAAACCGCGCAACAAAATCCGGTTATAGCATTATTAAACAGAACATCATGCTGATAACTCGATCATTTGCGCGCAAAACAAGTTTATGCAAATTTAACCACCGTATGCAATTATTTCTTCCGTTAAATTTATGAATTAATTGAACGTATTTGTAGAAAAGGACAGTTTGCCACATTTTTCGGGCATTTGGCCGCCATAAATCTTAAGGATTGATTAAAGAAACTTTTTAAGGTAACTCGAAATCCACGCAACCATCCCAGTTCTCAGCCAAATGCGCATTTTCGGCGGATCTTAATAGGAAATCAGGTCAGGATGACATGTTTGAGACATTGTTTATTTTTTCGCTAAACGGTTCTGCCTGAGTGAAATAAACTTTAATATTTTCCTCCTTTGGTTATTTATTTACTTGTGTTTTTGCCGCAATAAAAGAACACGTTCAGACGTGAAATCAATGCTTAATTCCTCGATCTTTTCAGATAATTGGCACTTGAAAAAGCCATCTTATCATCCGACTTATCGCCTAATTATTTTTGCGGAATCCGTTTTTTATGTCGACATAAGCGGATTTTCGCGCTGTTAGAAGTCGAGTTTTGAAGTTTAGAAGCGGTTATTAGGTTTTAAAAGACTTTACGTTGAAAATTATTTTTTCATGGTTAAACGTTTTCATTCTGGGTCTATCTTAAAATAAATTCACTCGCGAAAAGGTTTTCAAATACGAGTAATATGCAAAGTCCTACTAAAAAAGCTTGTTTTTGGTGACGAAAGTGTAATACATGTAAGATATTTGATACGATTTGGCTGTTTTACAAAAAAGGTTAATACGGGCATACATAGCCAAAAAACCTAAAAAAAACGTAGTTTTAATTTTTTACTGGCATCTCAATGTTATCATTCACATATTTCATGACAATTTTTAGTGTTCATAATATAAAAACGTTTTTAAAACTGACATTTAAAATTAATTTATATTGTAATTATATACATAATTTATAGTATGATATCGTTTTGCTTGATTTATCTATATAAAGCACATCGTATTGCACACTTTACAGTGTATGGTAGCAATAAAATAGAATTGAGCTATAAAGCTTTCTTGAAACTTCTTGATATTTAAATTTAAAATTTTTTACAAGGCATAATAAGTTAATAAGTTTTATTCTTAATAATCACTTCCCATATGTATGCTTTAGCCAAACATCATTGGTGTTCAAGAAACATGGTTCAATACCAAATTTTTTTTCCTTATTCTTATTAATCACTTCCCAATATGTACGCTTTAGCTTTGTAGTGGGTCTTTTTGTAGTGGGTTTTCTCCTTGTATCTGTATCACACTTGCTATCGAAAATTTCATTCTGCCTATTTTCAAATCTCAATCTGCACCTCACCTCTATTTTGTGTTTTCTTTCCTGGTTTTTTTCTAATATTTATAAATGTTCAATGTCAAATCACTGGTACTGTTAGTAAATATAACAAGGAAGACCTGGCACTGTCAATTTTTTACCCGAACAGTTTATAATAGATCCTAGAAATATGGCAGTAGCATTTCTATTTCTATTTCCAATAAAAAAGCATAAAATTTTTTCTGTTGTGAATGTTTTGTTGGTAAACTAACGCAGGCAAGATTTTTACCACATGAAAATCATATTTCATTTTTGACAGTAAACTCGGAAAGTATGAAGAATCACAACGGTTAATTCCATGTACAAAAAGGTCTCGAGCAGATAAAAAAACTAATTTGTATATGACGTTGGTTAACAAGAAAACACGATTATAACACACGAAAATAACATAAACATAAAACATTTTTTTAAAAAGATAGCTGGTTGGGCATATTTTGTTTCTTCCTCATTTTTTCCGGTCTTATAGAAATTATTTCCAATTTTTTTCGAGACCTTTGTGTACATCAAATTAACCGTTGTGATTCTCCATAAATACCCAGATTGAAAACGGGAAGTATAAATACCCAGATTGAAAACAGCTAATGTTCTGGCTATTTTCTTATTAATTTACATATTTAAGCTTTGAATTTTTTACTATCAGTAATTATATTTAATTGTTAGCTCTATAAAAACTTTAGAAATTAATTTATTTATTATTATAATTCGCAAAATGCAACAATACCTGAAGCATGATTTAAAATGCAAAGAATAGGTACTATTTTGATTAAATCTAATTGGTCATTACATAAGTTTATTTTTCACTATATTACTTTCTTATTAACAAGATATTTACAATTCTAAAACTTCAGAAGTCTGATAAAATGTTATAACTTAATAAAAAATTCCTACTGAGGCCTATTTCATAAAGACGTTTGTAAATTTTCATTTTACAAAACTCCGCCTATTTTTTGTAAATTACATGATAGAGGATATACGACACGGCAAATATTGATAGTTTAGCAGGGATGAAATGACACGGTTGCGACCAATCAGCGCAGAGCAGTGCGCGGAGATGCCCCTCCTGGATTACAAGTCGAAAAACCTTTATAGTGTATTTTACAAAAAATAGGCGGAGATTTGTAAAATAAGAATTTACAAATGTTTTTATGAAACAGTCCTCTGGTTTTTTTTATTTTTTTTTAAATTTGTGAACTTGTTAACTGTTATTCAATTTATTGGCTTAGTCCGCATTTATTTAATTTATAACTATAGTTTTAGACATAAGGAAATTAATTCCCAAACGAATCAATTAAATTCAAACTTACTTTATATGAAAAATTTGTTGTACTCAAAATTATCATAACTTTTATAATAATATATATAATAAACAAGTAATTTTTTTGAAATTTTCTTGTTTAATACTCGAATCTCACGTATGTAATACTGAGATCTCCAAAATGCGTTTGAAATGTTGACTCTCCAAAATTCTTATGTAGCAAAAGCGCGCAGTTATACAGATTATTGCGCGTCGAATCAACTGCAAGTTAGTCCACTTCGCATTTTAATATTAAAGAAATTATAGTGTGAGACTTTTTTTCGTGGACAAATATAATTTGCTATTAAACCGCTTTTAAAAACGGTTTTTACCATCTCAGATAGGTTAGCCACGAAACTTTAAAATTTTACTACGTTTGTATTTAAGCATAATTTATTGTGTTATTAAAAGTCGAAAATTTATCATAGGCTATATTTGTTTTTTTTGTTCAAAATGTTAAACTTGTCAAATATTATTTCAACACACATTTTTAATTAACAGAAGTATTATAATTTTAAGGCCAATCAAAAAGGTAAAAGAAGGACTGACAAAAATTTAGATAAAAAGAATTTTTTACATTTTAATACCACATTATCATCTCGTTAAATCAACGTACGTGGAGTCTGAAAAAGGCAGTTTTAACAAATTAAAAAAAAGCTTCTTGTAGCTTTAAAAATTACTGGCCTTTATTTCCTTGCGGTAAACCCTATAATATTTTTTATATTTACGCGAACATTACTACATAGGTATGTACAAAGTTGTTGTCCCTCAGTGACTTCCTATAAAGACTTATCAAAACTGAGGGAAATGGTCCAAAACCCAAACTAAAATCAATCATATTTGGCTGACTTTGTCAATTTATGTGATGACATGAGAACACGAATTAAAATTGTGCGGTTATGACATTTCTTAAATAAAAACGAATTTGAACGCAGATTTTTTTAATTCCCATCTTTTTACAAAATATAAAAAAATTAGTCATTTTTTAGTTTGCATTTTTCTTCAAAATTAAGTAATTTAATAAGCAATTGTTATAATAGGGTGTTTATTCATTAATATTAAAATGTTTTTGCTGAAAATTTAAATTGTTTTATTCTTAAATAGCCGATTCAATAAGGCAAATAACGAGAAATAATTTCATTTTTTTATATCAATGTGGAAAGTTATCTGTTTTTAAAAGACTGTTGAGAATGCTTCATTAGATTATTTTCTTATGAATTAAGATTTTTTAATTTAAAAAACCTTTAAAATTATTTAAGAGACGTTACAGTTAAACAGCTAAATTTTTTTAACAAGTGCCAACAATTTTTACACAAAATTTCTAAAAAATATTTTCTATTTCAAATAATGTTTTTTAAATAATTATGTACATTTATTGCCATACAATAAATAAAATATGTTTTTCTATATTCTATTTTATTCTGTTTTTTTTTTTTTTGAAACTCCAGGAGATTTAAGATTTTGAATTATAATGTTAATATAAAATCTATTAATGCAATTCAACGTTTGGAATAATGTGTAGATTTTTCTTTGTAACACAATGGAAAAATATCTTGTTAAATCTACGGATTTTTTTTAGTTTTCTCATGAAATGTTTAATAAAAAACAATTATATACTCTTCTGTATTCTTCATTTTCGTATTAATAATAATACTGACTATGCGAAAAATGTACACTTTTATTTCAAATATACTATTCTATGTGCATGTATACTGTATTTATGATAGACTATAAATTAACTTTAGTTGTATATTAATTAATTCGATTAATTTTGTTTTCTCTATCAATTCGATTTAATATCTAGTTTGACAATAACCTTTTATTCTTTTGCTTTTAAATCGTTGTACGTTGTGATTGAATCACGTTTTTATTTACAATTTATTTTTTAACAAGTGCCAACAATTTTTACACATTTTACAAATTTTTACACATTTTACAATTTTTCATTTAAAAATTTTTCTTTATTTTTTACATTTTGAAATTTTGAGTTACTGCAACAACGTTTATTTCAAATAAAAAAATTAATTTATTTTGAGATATATATAATTTTTTAAAGTGAATATTTTTAGAACAAACAAAGAAATAATAAATCTTAAAAAACCTTTCGGACTAGATAACGATTCGGCGATAATTCATGTAAGATGCTGTAATTCCAGATATCTTCGAACAGTTTTTTTCCTTCGATTGTTGAAATGTGTGCAAACAATCTTGTAGCCTACGAGACTGCTCTCTTCGTGTAGTTTTGCCTTTTAAGATTATTTAAAAAGAAGCTAGGTGTGACATTACTGTTAAAAATATTTATTGTTTTCTTCATTACGCCGCTGTTGTTATTTTTAAAGGAATTAAATTCCTACATTCTCAATGTGATGTCATTTGTGACAAGGGTTCTTTTTATAAAAAAAATCTCGATATTGTTGTGGTAATATATTAGTGTTAAAAAATTATTAAAAGATTTTTTATGAACGAAAAAATGTTCATATTGCGTTTTCTAAACCAGCATGGGGTTAATTTTTTTTTGGCCCGATTATACTTGAGACTTTTTGACATTGACGATAGACACTAATTAACGCTGAAAATACTATATATATTTAAAAGATAAATACATTCATGGTCAAAAGTAAGCTACGGTTTTTTTTAGGATTGTAGCGCAGGTGGCAAAATTTTTGTTTTGCGTACTCAAGGTACCGAGATCAAGTCCTGACTGAGACAAGCTTTCCTCTGATAATATCGTGTTGAAATTGTTATGTGTATAGTATTTGGTTGCGTAGTTAGTGACGAATTATACCAACCTTGCCTATTTTGCTTTATACAAAATAAATAGAAGTTATTTTTTGAACTTATGGTGCCAACTATAAGTTTTGAACCTGTAATAATTATACAAAAATATACGTTATACAAATTTAAGCCGAATTAAAACTTGAGCAATAACATACCTCATTAAGTAAAAATATAAGTTTGTTTCAATGGTGTCTCTATAAATTTACCCATACATTAAATAATAAGTATAAATTAACTTTCGCGTCTGTGAAAAATATGTTTGTTATTTATTAGTATATCACACACATAAAGATCGAAAAAAGAATTAAAAGAAAGAAATATTTTTTTTTTAATTTGGACCATAACAATTTTATCGCGCGTTAAGGGATTTAATTATAACTGTAATTTTAAAGAAAACGAGACAAAAGAGTTATTGCCTGTTTTCCCAAAAGGTTGCATATACCTTTAAAAATTAGAAAGTGTCCGTTTTCTTCCTCTACTTTTAAAAAGATCACGCAGTGCATGGTATCGCGTTGTTCATACTGTTTATGATGGAATAAATCTTAAAATATATATTGACTATTGTTATAGATGCTAACTCAATTAATAGTATATCAATTTTTTGTCTGTAAAACGCTAATAAACCGGCAGCTCAAGAACAGATACACTAACCAATTTTTGTTCACGTTTGTTATTGCGTTATTCCACGAAATGTTATTGCATGTTATTTTTGTGTTGTTGCGTGTAGTGTCTCTCTACGCATAAAATTTGAAAAAAACGAAAAAAAAAGAAGTCACAAAATTTAGACCACCTATGTAAGTTTCACCAGCGGTAACGCCCGCCCTCCGGGTTTGAAACGCGTTTTTACACCTAAGCATATTACTGATGTTCCGAACTTCTAAATATAACGCTCCGAAGCTCCGACCATGGAACGGAAGAAACTCCAAAGCGCCGCCTATTAAATGATCGATTTGAAGTTTATTTCAAGCTTGAAATACATTTTAAATTACTCTATTTAGAAGTTTATTTCAAGCTTGAAATCCTTTTAAATTACTCTATCTATACCGTATTTAAGGCCTATTTTTTATTGGTTTAAGAAAATTAGAAAAAAATTAAGTTCACAGTATAAAATTTTGCAAATAATCTATTGCCCCATTGTTTAACTGAAGTGCCGGCCGAAAGTAGCCTGGGATTGGAACGCGTTCCGCGCGCTCTCTGGGAACGTTTTAGAGAACGCGCTTTCCGGGAACGCGTTCCAAGGATTTCCGATATCCTGGAACGCGTTCTGTCTTTCTCTCCGATCCCTGGAACGCCCACCTGCATCCCCAGAACGATGCAGGTGGGCGATAGTCGGAACATCAAAGCTAGGAATTGATGTCATAGCCAATCGCAGGCTGAGATTTACACCCTTCCCAGGCGCGTTCCTGGAACACGTTCCAGTAACGATGCAGGTGGGCAAAAGTCGGAACATCAAAGCTAGGAATTGATGTCATAGCCAATCACAGGAAAAAAAACCACTGATGTCATAGCCAATCACAGGCTGAGATTTACACCCTTCCCAGGCGCGTTCCTGGAACACGTTCCAGTAACGATGCAGGTGGGCAAAAGTCGGAACATCAAAGCTAGGAATTGATGTCATAGCCAATCACAGGCTGAGATTTACACCCTTCCCAGGCGCGTTCCAGGAACGATGCAGGTGAGCAAAAGTCGGAACATAGAACCTGAGAACTGATGTCATAGCCAATCACAGGCTGAGATTTACACCCTTCCCAGGCGCGTTCGTGAAACGCGTTCCAGGAACGATGCAGGTGGGCAAAAGTCGGAACATCAAAGCTGAGAATTGATGTCATAGTCAATCACAGGCTGAGATTTACACCCTTCCCAAGCGCGTTCCTGGAACGCGTTCCAGAAACGATGCAGGTGTTTAATAGGATAGTAACTAAATTATGAAAAGATGCCAAAACACCTTTTATTTTTACAGCCATTCTTACGACCACAAAAGTCAGTCCAGATTTGGATTGAAATAAAATTGTTTGGAGCTGATCAGCAACATTTCTCATCACAATACATTTAATTAATAGCTTAAAATGATTTATTAGAATAAATAGATTACAAAAATATCCATAATATAGAAATAAAAACAGTTTACCGCATTTAAACATGAAAAATTTCATATTTTTTCAGTCAAAATTTACCCAAAATCAAGAATACAATATTTTATTTTAGACATGAATGTAAAACATGCAAAATGGTGTCAAAATATAAAAAAACAAGTTAACTAAATGCATGTAGTTTTTTTAAATTTATTCGCTAATTTCATTGCTATTTTTGAACGGCCAAATATAATTAAATTTAAGCGCAAACAAATGAAACTCAGATAAACTCAAATAAACCTATTTCCGATTATTTACCATTTCTGAAACTATTTTTTCTTTTATACACGTTAATAAATATTATAATATAAACTATATTTAAATAAATTTGTTATAACTTAATTTCAGCTTAATTAATTGTAATAAATAACATATACCGTAAAAAACAGTTATAAATTCTAAAATATGCAATTTATAGTTCGAATTTAAACACCCAAAATGGTATTCTGTAATTATTAGGCAAAGTTCTTTCGTTCTAACATTATTGAAACTTAAAATTTAAAAATTTACAAGTAAAATATTCACAAGTAAAAAAGCGGATGAATTAAAAAAAAGCAGTTTAAAAATTATATATTTTTTGTATTTTTGATAATAAAAGTGTCATAACTAAATAACGTTCAGGCTAATGATGTTTCCACCCTTCAATATCATGCTCTGGAGATCCCGCCATCTAAAACGGAGGGAGCTCTGAAGCTCCAAAACTTTGAATTTTTGCCTTTAAATGAGCCATTTATAGCTTATTTTAGCTTTATATACATTTTAAACTATTTTACTTGTATTTGCAAGACTAATTTTATTGTTTTAAACATATTTGAAGAATTTTTAGTTTAAAAAACAAATTTGACAAAAAATTTATGCTATTACTTTTAATTATTTGTGAACTTTGTATAAAAATAGGGAGGAGCTTCAGAGCTCCGATGCTTTCTTTGGTGCTGCTAAAAACGGGGCTCCGCTTCAAAGTTCCAAAGCTAGGTGCTCTGGGGAGCATCACCAGTTTAGGCATTCAGAACGAAAAACTCCTGGCGGGCATATTATTCTTAGGATTATATACATTGTACATGTATTGAGTTGAGTATTTAAAGAAACACTATTTGATTCAGTTTTATGATACCCTTTTTTAGTTCAGCTCGAAATACAAATTGCAGCAAATATGTTTTTTTATTTTGAAATCTCAAAATAAGTTAAATTCCACCAATTTCCGAAATTGTGGTAAAATAAATTTTATTGTCTTAAATTGGAAAAAAAATTTTAAAAATTCAGATTAAATTATTGTTGCAACAGTTCCAAGCATATTATTGTTATCTTGTGGTTCAAAAATGTAGCTTAGAAATTTAAAACACAAGCTCAGGCCACAAAGGAAACACCATCAAAAACTGTTTTTTAAATGTTCATTCAGTTAATGCTAAGATTTTTTAATTGAGTTTAAGTTGGAAAACTTAGTGGGCCAATCAACTTGCTTTAGCCCCATCTTATTTAGCCACATTCGAATTCTCGTTTTGTATACATGCTCTTAGGTTAAATTTAGTAATATTTATAAGTTTTTTTAAATTTAAAATTTCAACATTAAAATTCTATAGTCTTTTTAATAAAAACCAACATTTTGATTTTTTTTATAATAAAATTTCAGACCGGACCGGATCCAAAAACAATAAAATTTTTTTTGTATTTTTTTAACAGTAAAGAAACTCCAAAGTTTTGTTATGACGCTGTTAATTGCTATATGAGTCTTTTAGCAAATAAAATTACAAAAATATCAAGAGCATTGGAATAAATAGACAGTTCACTGCATTTGAACATCAATACATATTTTCTTATGTCAAAAACTTTCCAAGGTCAAGAATACAATAAAACATAAATAAAAAAAGTACGAAATAGTGTCAAAATAAAACTTGGAAGGTAGCGTCAAGATTTTTAACAAATGTCAAAATAAAACGTACAAAATAGTGTTAAAATGATCAGTTATGTAAAAAGATTGTTGTTACCTTGTAGTTCAAGTAGTTTAAAATTTTTTTAGATTAATTAATTTCTTACAAGTTCTTAAATATAAGTTGTTAAAATTAAAAAAAACACTCTGCACTGTAGACAAACTAAACCTGGTTGATCTTGATGATTTGCTGTACACAATTAAATATACCGTTTAAGCAATTATTTATCAAAGTTAATCAATTTGAAACTGAAATAGGAAAAAAAATAAATGATGAAAAAGAAATATAAAAAATCTTTGTGATTTGTATAATTTTATACATTAAATAGCTTTTGTTCCTAATTTTAATTTCATTGTTGTTAGATATTTGATTCTATATTGCAATTCATCAAGATTGGCCAGGGGTAATTTGCCTATATTCAACTAAAAATTTATGTTTTAGATTTTAGTGTGAGTTCGAAATCTTTTTCATTATAATAATACTCTCGATTTTTGTTATATGTATTAAAAACAATACCTAAGGATAAATTTACAACTTTTAAGAATTTTTATTGTTTGTATTGGCAATAGTTATTGCAACTTTTTTCTAGGTGGCGGAAGTTAATGGCTCCCGCTTTAATTTCGGCCACTATAAAATAAAGACTTTAAACCTCCACTAATTTTTAAGTGTAACAGAAATTTTAAAATTTTGCTATTTAGCTATTTAGACCAAATCTTGGATCGATTCGAAAAACCAGAAAAAACTTATTCAAGAAAATAAAAAAAGGTCCAAAAGAAAGCCAGAACGCGTTCCAGGATGTCGAAAATCCTTGGAACGCGTTCCCGGAACGCGCGTTCTCTAAAGCGTTCCCGAATCAATTCCCAGCTTTGATGTTTCGACTTTTGCCCACCTGCATCGTTCCGGGAACGCGTTCTGAGCGCGTTTTGGGTGCGTTCCAGGGATCAAAAGAAAGCCAGAACGCGTTCCAGGATGTCGAAAATCCTTGGAACGCGTTCCCGAAGCGCGCGTTCTCTAAAGCGTTCCCGAAGCGCGGAACGCGTTCCAATCCTAGGCTACTTTCGGCCGGCGTTTTATTAATAAAAATTAGTACAATAATAAGGCCGAAATTTAAGTTAAAAAAACTGACCTCCGGAGCTCCGAAGCTAGCAACTGCCTTGACATCACTAAAACAAACACAAAAGGTTTAGAAAAAAGTGCGGTGTTTTTACCTAGTTAAAACAATGTAAAATGTAAACAATGTAAACTGATTAAAATCTAAAATACACGATAGTCAAAACCCTCCCATTTAAAAGGAAGTTGCTCAGTGTTAAAGATCTTCACAGAGTTATGACCTTATAGAATCATTGTTAACCAATTAGGGCTTGAGAAAAAAATGGAGATCTTTCATTCATTGGAAATCCACATTTTCCCAAGCTTTAATTGGCTAAAATTGATTCTAACAGCTCCTCATCTATTCCCACAGAGCAAAACATATATGACGTCATCACGAATACTATATGACATTTTGATGGTTCTTAAAATCTTTAAAATCTTAAAACCTTGAAATCACTCATAGAACGGGGCGGGGCTATAAATCTTTCTTCGCTTTAAATCATCTGAGCTCCGGAGCATTATATTGAAGGCGAGGAACATTATAAAAATTTCTTAACTTAATATCAAATAAAAAAAGCATTAGACTTGAAATAAATATAATAAAGTACAACGATTATAAAAAAAAACATTCAAAAACACTCGGGTTTTTCCTTAAAAAATATTAAGATTTAATTAGTCAACAAAGCGCGTTTCCTTGCTTGTGTGTCTATTTACAATAATAGCATAAGTGGCTTCTATAATTTTGGCGTGCAAATTCTTTCTATTTCTCAAGAACTGACTTGACACTCCTTTTGCCAATCAATTTAAATTCATAAAGCCGTACCGAAAGACGTTTAGAAAAAAGGCGTTTGTCACAAGTTTATAAAACATGTCGTTTGTATGCAGCGGTAAACGGATCTAAACGCACATAAAGTTCCGAATGTTATTCGAATGGAGTTGATTTTAAAATTAAAGTTTTTTTCATAGTCATTAGGAGCGCTTAAATGGAATGACATTATTTGGTTCGGAAATAAATTATTAACCGTACTCGTACATTTAATATTATATTGATAAATAAAAATTTTTGGTGTTGCCCCAAAACTTTTTTACGATTTTTTTTGAAATAATTAGTATTTTTGTTTATTTTTTTCGGTGCGGAGTTAAACTTTTTGTCGTCGATTTTGATATTTTTTGTGAAAACCTTATCCCTGCCCCCAATTGCCCACAAAAATTTTTTCAACAAAATATCTCTAGTGGTTTAGGAGTAATGACCCCCAAAAATTGCGTTTTTCGACAATTCTGTACGTTACAGAGTGCTCAATAAGTATAAAGATTTAAGTTACAAATTATACACTTAAAGAAAGCGGTTATTTCTTTCTTTAATTTGATACCTTGATTGTTAAATTTGGTGTAGTATTTGTCGAGATATTGTGTTTCTCGTAGAAAAAACCCTAGATTTTTTCGCTAAAAACACGAAATGACGGCAAAAAATGTTGGTAAAAAAATATTGGTAAAATGTTGGCAAAAAAAATCTTCATCAAATCAATGAAGTCGTTTGTTTTTTTAGAGAAAAAATCGAGGGTTTTTTGTACGAGAAACGCGATATTTCGACAAATACCACACTAATTTTAACAATCAAGATATCAAATTAAAGTAGAAAGTAGGCGCTTTTTTAAGTGCATATTTTGTAACTTAAATTGTTATATCCATTGAGCAATTTTACACGTACAGAATTGTCGAAAAACGCCATTTTGGGTGGTCATAACTCCTGAACCGCTGGAAATATTTTGTTGAAAAAATTTTTGTCGGCAATTGGGCAGGGGTAAGGTTTTCACAAAAAAATTATCAAAATCGAAGACAAAAAGTTTGACTCCGCACCATATTTGACTCTATTATTATTATTTCAACATCTATATCTTAAAGGTGCTTTAAGATATAGATGATGAAATAATAATAATAGTGGAAAAAAGAATTTTGAATTTAAAATTTCATTTTGATTTGTCGTTACCATGGCAGAATGAGTCAGAATCGTTATAAAATACTCGTAACTGTGATTTTTTTTATATCTTGCTACCAAACAAATGCTATAAACGTTTATGAGTCGTACTCATGTTGACTTTATAGTGATTGTGATTCTATGTGCCGTATTAACAACGATATTTTTTAAAGGCTCATTTATCCATGAGTTTTGCACTATAGCCGTTTTTGATTTGTAAAACCGATTAAAAAATCCCTTTGCACTTTTGCACTTAGCTATAAATATTTAATTTAATTAGGCAAACTAGATAATTTGCTTACTGAAAAAAGGCAGGTATTAAATAGCCTTCGCATAGTTTACTTTCAGCAAAATATTCAATAAATAAAGCAAAAATGAGAGACCAAATTTAAATTGACTGTAAGAAAGATACCATTTAAATGATACGTCAAAAGTGCTAAATGGTATTTTCGCTCAAAAAAAGTTTTATATTGTACTTTGAAAGTTTCATTTAAATGATACATTTTTATAGTTCTGTTGTTTTCAGTGTCTCGCTTTTTTATTTATTATAGGCAATTCAAATTTAGCTGACCTCTTTGATTTGCAGTATTGAATTGACTTTTTAACGATAAAACACTTTTATATTTTCAACAAAAACAGTTTAATATTAAAAATTAAATGCCTTATTTTAATAATTATCAATCAAATTACTCCATTTGGAACAAAAATACATATTTTTAAGGGCTTAAGTTAATTAATTTTGTTTATTTAGTAAAAAGACGGGAATTAAAAAATTCTGCATCTCTATTCGTTTCTTAAAAAACACGTCAGAACCGAACAAATTTAATTGGCCCTTTTATGTCTTTAAAAAAATTTATGAGGTCAGCCAGATATTGTTTTATTATATATATGTGTTTGCTTTTAGTTAACATTACATTTTGTTTGTTATACAAACAACAATTTTCACTTGTGCAAATTTACAATTTTTATTTGCTGTTTTCAAACGTAAAAAAGAGCAGACACATAGACTTTTTAAAAAAAAAACATTAATAATCAGTCAGCATTTGATGCTTGTTTTTATACTGGGTATTTGATACTTATTTTGATAATTACGTTACGTGAAGTTATTAACAAAAACTTCAATAGAAAAAGCTTATTAAGTTAACCCAGGTTTACAATAAGCACTCAAAAAATATCTCATTTATCAGTATTCAAAACCATTTTTCTTGAATTTATGACCATAGCTTATATAACTCCAGATACAGTTTATAGTTCCGTTTTTATAGCCTGTTATTTTCCGAGCATTAACAGCCAGATAAAAGAAAGCCAATTTGTTTATTAGAATTTTTCCATAAACAATTGACATCAAGATAGTAAATTCATGAGAATAAAGCCTTTAAAAGATATAAACTTTCAAATACTTTTTTATAAATCTAATTTTTCATTGGCGAAATGTAATCACCTAGGCTTTTACTTATTTTAAATATTTTTATGTAACCTATATAAATACTGCGAAAATATTTTAAGCAAATTTCGTTTCAATATTTCCTTTTGGCGGTATATTCTTTTTGATAAGATTGTAAGCCGTTGTTTGTTGGTGTTTAATACAATCATGATATTTGTAAACGATTTTATCGTTCATTTTACATAGCAGTGACGTATACCAGCTTAATTTCTATGATCGGTAAATTTAACTGCGGTATATCAATACAATAATAAAATTATCAGTAAAACCAATCGCTAATCGACAGCAAATTATCGGTTTATTTTGTTTTACGAAATCATGAAAAAATTTACATGATTTTTTTGCAAGTTGTTAAATAAACCATCTTTCTCGTTGCCAGGAAAAAATGATTGTATAATTTTGTTATGTAATAAAACAAACAGCATTTTCTTGGAATAATTTTTTTCCTTTTTCTGTAATTTATTAATATTCAATCAAAGGTCCCGAATTTATTTTTATTAAAACATAAATTTATTTTAGTGGTATTAATAATAACAATATTAATAATAACCGTGATCGGTCCGCATAATTATGTACTCGTTAATTTATGATGTGATTCTAGAATAAGTTACTTTGATTGATTGATTAAACCGTTTTTATTTCGAAAATATTTCGTATTAGTTGTGAGCCGTGTCTGAGTACCATATGCAATATATTTAAGATTTTAAGTTGTGTTACTATATTGTATGGTTACAAATAAGCATTAAATAAATTTGTTCTTTTTTGTTAAAATTGATTAAAAACTTGAAAAAAATATTAAAAACATTAATTTTCTGTATCTTACATAATAGCTCTGAGCTACATATCTGAAACCAAATAAAACGCACAAAGTTTTAAAATTTGTAATTTTTAATTTTGTTGTATTTTATAGAAACAACGTGGTGGTTTAAAATTTAAAAAAAATACAACATATTTTTTAGTTTCAACGTGGGAAAATTAAAACTTTTTCATTTTATTAAAAACTGGTTGTTTTACAAAATTTTTTGTGTAATTACGAAATTTATATAACCTAAAAAAACATTTGTTGGCACGTTCACTAAATTTTTAGAGAATTTTTTTAATTCTAAACTGTTGACTCACCTTCATTCTTTGGTTAAAAAACCGCGGTTAAAAACGATTACTGAACGTCCAATCAGCTGTGCGCACACACATCATACAAATACCGTACGCAAAGTGATTATATGATTTAGTGATTTCTAAATCTTTCAAGCTAATCTTTTAATCAGTAAAGGCTGGTTCATACTTATGTTCATACTTACGTCGTTTGGACAAAGTCCAAAGGACAATTTTAGAAAAGTCAAAACGTCCTTTGGACAAGCCAAAACGTCCTTTGGACTTTTTCCTTTGGACGAACTATGAACGCTATATAGAATTTGCCCTTTGGACAAAAGCAAAGGACAATTTGAGAAAAGCCAAAACGTCCTTTGGACTTTTTTTGGACAAAGTATGAACGCTACTTAGAATTTGTCCTTTGGACAAAGTCCAAAGGACAAAATCCAAAGGGAAAAGTTCAAAGGACAAAAAGTATGAACACGTTGTCCTTTGGATTTTGTCCTTTGGAAATTGTCCAGACAAAGTCCAAAGGACGTTTTGTCATAAGTTATGAACCAGCCTTAAAGCGTAGTTAAGTGTAGTGTCGTAAATGAGTACTCTTTATTTAAAGATTAAGAACGAAAATGCAAACTATTGTTTTATAAACTAGGTTCAAATTTCATAAATAATTTGTATAGATTGTGGTTTAATTTATATGAACATGTTTTGCGCGCGACTGATTGGATGTTCAGAATAATAAATAGTACGTTCAGTATTTTCTTGCGCGGTTTTTCAACTAAAAAAAGGAGAAATACAGTTGCGAATGCATTTTTCAGATTTTAATCTCACTTACGTGAGATTCTAGGAGTAGTTACAAGAAATTGCGCAAACGGGAACTTGTTATTTATTTATTTATTATTTATTTTGTCAAAGACAGGAACATACATAAGCAAGTATTCACTGCACCACGTAGCCACATAAACTGTTGTTTAGTAAACTGGCTTCATAATAGCTATTGTAAAATCAGTGCGCCATATGTATAATTCGCTAAGGACAGCTCTTAAACCTGCCTTCGGTCCAAATATTTGTATTAAAAAATGGTCTAGACAAAGGCCCACTTAGTTACACATACTTCTTGACAAGTTTGAGTCAGATTTCTAGTCTAGCCTATAGTCCAACTGCTAGATGCAAATTATTTACTCAAATTGGTTTTTGTCTGGCGAAAAGTGAATTGGGGCTGGTGATTGATTGGAACATTAATTATACGGTTACACTCGGTTGAAGCGCAGGAAGATAAGGTTTCATTGGGATTTTATTTATTTGTAAATTTATTTTTAGCTTTTATTGCGATAAGAAAATGTTTACACTACGTATCGCCGTAAATTTATTGCAATATTCTCAGTTAGGTCATATGTTTTTGTTAATTCCAAGTAAAATTGATAAGCGCCACTGGAATGGTATATATATTACCGCACTTAATAAAATTAAAATTTTAGGAAATTGCGTGTTTTTGATTTGAAATCAGTTTACCAAGTCAAAAGAAGACATTTTGTTTGTTTGCTTGTTATTACTATTTTCATTTTGTGTCAAAACAACGCACAGATAAGTACTAAGTTTAAGTAAAGTCTTTCATAAGTATTTTTTATTTTCCGAAAAACTAAATTTGGTTTTTCTGCCCCCAAGATTTTACTCTGTTTTACCGGACTTAAATATACGGAAGCAACTTTCAGAGCATTTCATAACAACATAAAAATTAGGAGCTAAATCCCCATTTTGATGGTAATAATATAGGCTTTATTTTTTATGCAGTTATTGATTTTTCGATCAACTTTACCGAGATCAACCTTCCCTGAGCGCTTTCGTCCAGCTCTTTCACCACAGCACTACGACGTTAAAACACTAACAATTTTTTTTTTATTTTTACATTACAATGACTTTTAGCGATTTGTTTGAAATATTTTTAGTTTGTTAAAAAGATGTAACTATACAGAAAAGTCTTTAGAAAAAAAAATTTTGGTTGAATAAATTACAAATTAATAAAAAATAAATTATTGGCTCACAGAACTTACTATTCTTCTACATAATGCTGGAATTATTTAACTTTTAACACTTAAAAATAAATTTAAAAAAAATAAATATCAAATATATAATATTAATTCAAATATCAAATATAAGCGAATTTTAAGAATATTAATTATTAAGAAATAAACTATTTCCTATACTTTTTATAAGACATCAAAAAGTGTTTTACTTTCAGCTCTTAACACTATGTTAAATTTCAACTTAGAAAACATATGCTTTTGACTGCAAAAAAATATTGCTAATTGTTTTTTAGCTTGTTTTTGAAGCTCTTATTGCACAATTAACAACAAGTTTTCGAGCTCAATCTGTCTTGCTAAAATTCCATTTACTTAATTTTTCTTTGTTTTTATTTTGAATACGTGTCTTATATACTTTATTTTTTTCTATTTATTTAATGTTATTATTGGCATATTTAATGTAATAAATTGAATGTTTTCTAAAATATTTAATATTTTTATAAACAAAAAGTAATTGCACAAAAATACGATTAGGAAACACATAAAAATTTTTATTTATAAAAAATGATCATTATAATACCATTGTTTTTTTTCTATGTAACCGAGAAAGAAATTTGTGTTTTTAACTTTCTTGTCAAAAATTTTTTGAAATTTGTAAGAAACATTTTTTTAAGCTTCGAAAACGATTAGGACTTAAAATAACTGCAATGCGCCTATTTATATGCTTTCAAAATTAGTTTTTATGATAAAGTTTGCTCGTCAGAGTATTTTGATGAAGCTTTGATAGAACAAATTTTTTGTAAAGTTTAATTCTTAGAAATGAAAAAAAAAAAGATTATTTTATTGGACATAAAAGGACACAAACACTTTTTTTCACAGATTAATGCATTAATTTTACTGTTTTTCTGTATGTATTATTATATCTTAACGCCGTGTCAATTAGCGTATTTTTCAAATTTATGAAAAATTTTGTTGTAAAAACGTTGTTCTTTTGGTTTGTAGATTCCCTTGCTGTACCTGCAAAAACTCATAACGCTTCTCCACTTTTTTGCACGACCAAAATTGTTTTAATTTTGCAGTGCGATTTTTGCGTGGTGTCCGTTAAGCAGAGGTAACTAACAGCCGAAAATGTAGAATTCGGAGCCAAAAGTTTGAATTGAATAAGACGTATATTAAAACCTATAAGCCCAAACCATTATTTAGTTTTGGGCTCTTAGTTTTAATTTTAGCGGCTCTAAGTTCCTTACTAAAGATTCAAAAGACCTAGTACTTTTGAGTGAAGAGAATTCAGACCGCGGCAATTTTACAGCCTATTTACATACTAAAAATATTTTGTACATATTTCGTTTGAAGCTAAAGCTTGTATTATCAAGAAGTGAATTTTAAAATTAAGCTAAACGCGTAAAAATAATAGATTAAAAATTTTGTTATGTTTATAAAATCGCGCTTCCATAAACCTTAGCTTTTGCATATCTAACTTTCTGCCAGGCTTAATTGGACCATTTGAATCTTATACTTTCTCCACGTGTTAAAATATTTGTTTTTGACCGATTTAAGTATGTAAACGATTTGCGTATTGTAATTATACTATAAATTGAATAATGTAACTGATTTAAAGTTAGTCAGGCCTTGATTTTTTCCAACGGTTATGTTTGCCATGCGCAAAATTTTTAAATGAACTGCGTATGGCTAAAAAAAATCGCAATCTATGTAGCCATAGGCATTTCATTTGATAACTATGCCCATAGTAAAAATGGTAGCGGTAGCGGACATTACAGCTGGCCGAATTTAATTCAGTCATCCTACTATCATTGCTACTGTAATTGTTACTTTCAGTGCAGCAATGTGACAGTCAATGGTCGAAATTAAATACTTAAGGATTTATTTGAGAGAGCAGTTAGAATGATAAACAGAAAAATTAGAACACTTGTTATAAAACTCTTTATCGATAATATTGACACTTTTAAAATTTAAGAGGCTTTAAATTTAGGCACATTAATTTGAAAATAATGTTTCCATATTTTAAACAAACCTAAGCTTAAACTTAAAATTTAGCTCAAAATTTGATTCATTTATAAATTTCAATTATTAAAGGAGCACACTAACGAACTCTTATATCGTCCGAATCAATTAGCTACTTTTTTAATAGTTTACCAATCGTGCTGAAAGAAAGCTTTGTTGTAGCATTGGTGAAAGGAAACCTAAACAGAAAAATTTTGTATTAAAAGAGTACTCTTTACCGGGAGATATAAGAGTTTGATTTATAAAATTGCTCCTTTAATACATTTGATATGAATATCAGCTACAAGTTTCATCGCATCCAAGCGTGAATCCTAGTTCCCTCGGATTTTAATGCCTTCAAATCGTAAATCGAAATTTTCGCAAAAAGAAAAAAAAGCCGTTATCACTGATTCACCATTTCCAAAGACGAAATGTTTCCCAATTTATTAAATAAGAAAAGTGTTTTTTTTTCAGTCTTTTTCTTCAGTATACATAGTAGAAATATTTTTATTTATCTACGTTTCGAAACAACAGCGTGTTTCTTCGTCAGGAAATCTAAAACTGATACATAATTTACATAAGACTACAAAAAGTGAAATACAATAGACTATCATTGTTAAACAAAATGGTGTGAATATCAAAAGGTTGGTTATAGTTTTTTGAATATATAGGGTAACTGACTTAATTTCGGCCACCTTTTTTTATTTTTTAGGATAAGTTTTTTCTGGTTTTTCCAATCGACCCAAAATTTGGTCTAAAAATCAAACGATAACTACTTTTGTTATTCCAGTGCAAAATTTTAAAATTTCTGTTAAACTTATAGATCAGTGGAGGTTTAAAGTTTTTTTTTATAGTGGCCGAAATTAAGGCTCGAGCCATTTACTTCGGCCACCTAGAAAAAACTGGCTATAACTATTGCCAAACTAAACAATAAAATTTTTTAAAGGTGGCAAATTTATCCTTAGGTATTGTTCTTGGTACATATAACTTAATTTTTCTCGTTTGCAAACTTTAATAGTTATTAGCAGGACTTTAAATAATTATGTCAAAACCTTAAAAAACAAGTTGGAATAACCTGTAGTTTTTGTTGAATTTTCATTTTTGGATTAAAAAACGTGAAAAAAAGTCAAACGAACAAAAAAAATTCTTTATAAACACGGTAGTACGATAATATTTAAAAACAGTAAAAAACGGCAGGTTCTTTCACCTAATTGGTCTTAAACTTAAACAGCAACGAATTACCTTTTTTGAACACAAAACTCGTCAAAAAATTCTACGACAACAATACAACAATCGAATTTTTAAATTTATCGCAAACCGACTATCTGATAGATTCGTTCATGCACTATTAAACAAACCAGAAAATCAACTTTTAGGAACCCTAAAATGTTTAATCCACCGAGTGAAAAAAAAATCTTACCAAATCCTGAACCTGAACTTAATTATTTAAAATGAACATTTGCAAAAAGTGATTATGAAAACAAAAAATTAATCGCACAATGGCACCACGAATATAGGACCAAAAAATAAAACAAATAATCGCCGATTATCTTTACCGTTTGTATCAATTGTTACTCCAAAATTAAAAAAATCTATTCAAAAAATATAACATAGATATAGTAAACCACAAAAATAACACACTACATCAAAGTTTTATGTGCAATAGACATCCAGAAAATAGCTTACCTGACAAAAAAGGCGTAGTCTACAAAGTTTCGTGCTCTATAAAGTTTATATTGGCCAAACCGTTTTTTTTTAAACTCGGTTAGAAGAACATAAAAAAGATTCCCGTTCAGCTTCTAAAAGAACATATTTACAATACTAATCACAAAATATATTTTTCGAATCTAAAAGTTTTAAATTAAGCCAGAAAACCAACCACAAAATCCTTTTCCAACGGTCTTCTCACCAAGGAAGCAATATTCATTAACGTTTGCTCGCCAGATAAATCGCTAAACATCGCAAAAACTGAAATTCATACAGCATCTAAATCCTGCGCCAAAAACATCTTTCTTTGCCAGTTTGAACGTTTTATTGCTCTAATTATGAACACACGTCTACTTTTGACATCCACACCTTGTCTAATTATGTTTGGTTTTACGTTTTACTAAGACTCTTTTTGCTTTATCAGTGACCATTTTTTACCAAAATCCATCGTTCAAAGAAAATAATTGCGTTCTATTTCAAACTTATACTTGGTTTTACTAAGACTCTTTCTGCTTTATGAGTGACAATTTTTTTACCAAAAACGATTGTTCGAAGAAAAAATTACGTTTTATTTCTAACTTATGCTTGGTTTTACTAAGACTCTTTTTTGCTTCATCAGTGACAATTTTTTTTACCAAAATCGAATATTTCGAAGAAAAAAATTATGTTTTATTTCAAACCTATGCTTGGTTTTACTACAACTCTTTTTGGTGTATCAGTGACAATTTTTTTTACCAAATTCATCGTTTGAAAGAAAAAAAAGATTGCCTTTATTCAAACTCTATTAAAACTTTTTTGTTTAACAGTGAGAATATTAGGATAAATGTTTTTTGAAAATGATATTATTAGTTATTGTTTTACTTATTTTACCACTTACATGTATATATTCAAAAAATCTAATCAACCTTTTGATATTCACACCATTTTGATAGTGTATTGTATTTCAGTTTTTGTAGTCTTATTTAAATTATGTATTTGTTTTAGATTTCCTGACGAAGAAACACGCTGTTGTTTCGAAACGTAGATAAATAAAAATATTTCTACTATACTGAGGAAAAACCCTGAAAAAAACACTTTTCTTTTTTAAAATGAATCCTCAAAAATCTGCAAAAACTCTCAATTTATTATTCTCAGGGGTAAAGTCTAAACTATATTTACACGCGAAACAGTAACCGCAGGTAGCCATTATCTAACGCTTTAATATTCCGTCATCGTGATCAAAGAAAAATGGTCAAAATCCGTATATAATGAATGTGACTGTGGTTCTTTTTAAAATTTAAAGCGGCTTTTCGTGAAAGTACAATAAGTCAGAGACGTATGTATTTTATAATGCCCGTGACTCAATCTGCTGTAACGAAAGATGAGCTTCCCCGTGGACTACTCCAGATGTGTCGGGTCGTTTCCCGCGGAATGTTCCAGATTTTAAGAAAATTATTTTTTTTTTAAATTAAAGTTAATACTTCCTTTGTCTTTCGGAAAATTGAAAGAATCTTAGGGTTTTTCTAGATTTTTGGCGACTTGTGAAATATGGGTTTTTTTTATCAATATAGATACAAGAGACGGTTCGGTTTATTAGTATTTTTAAATCTTTTAAGTATGGCGAATCCATGAGTCGTTGCGGTTTTCGTGTTCGCCCAGTTTTTGTCCCCCCCATTAGCGCCTTAGGTTTTTAAAATAAATCTTTTTATTAAATTTCTTGTTTTAGGTTTTTAATTTAAAACGCGGTGTTGCGCGGTTGCTCATGCGAGCGAGGCTCGCCTCAAATTAATTGCCCGGTTGGTCGGTTGTTTTTGCGGTAATTCAACGCGCGGTGCTAATCAGTCACCACGCGCGGGGCCGGGGTTTAGTGGCCTTTTTGTTTAATATAAAACCAGCTCCCGCTTTAAAAAGTCGTGGTTTTTATATCTTCATTAAATTAGACGGCTGCGGGAATCCAAACGAGAAGAACCAGACGGCCCTGAAGCAGGAACCTATTCCTGTCTTCCTCCCTGAGAAATTATTATATTTTTGTGAAAATATTTTTATATCTACAATAGGCCCCTAGTTTGGTTCCGAGCAGTCCTACGTGGGAATCTCAAGCGACCAACCGGCTGTCGAACATTAGACTAAGACTTTTTACTGTTTGAGCTCCGGAGCAACACCGCGTCGGAGCAGAGTTAGTTTTTTTGAGTTCGTTTTCTTTAGTTAGCAAAAATTAAGCAGGCGCTAACCCCCGTTTAGTTCCCTTGGCTTTTCCGGCGGGTTTCCCTTTCTGGCGTTTCCAAAGCAGCGCAGGTTTTTACGTTTAAATTGTAGCGCGGCTAAAAGCCACCTTTTTGCTTAAGTTTCCCCCCCCTTTTGCCAAAAAGGCCTAAAATCTCAAAGGTGTCCTTTCACCCTGTTTCGCATCCCTCCTTAGGTTAAATTTCAACGTACCTGCGCATTTTTCTAAACCTTTCTCTTAGGCTAAGTCGCGCCCCGTGCCGGTTGCCCATGTTAGGCTGTTTTAGTTTTGTGTAATGTGTAAAGGGCCTCGGTATTATGAATTTTGTGGCCGCCAGTAAACACATGCCTTTTTAAGCTCGTTAAAACGCAAACCACTACTAATTATTAATTCAGTTATTTTTGTGAACTCCTAACTCTGTCTTTGGCGACGGTTCTCCCACCGGAGGGAGAGCACACAGACAAACAGACACACAAGCATCTTAAACACAAAACACTTCTCTTCAGACCGAAGCTTGTTTTGGCGTTCGATCCGTGTGACCCCTTGGACTGGAAGCCCCCTCACAAATTTGGGCGTCACATAAGTATTTCCCCGAATTCCTCGTTTTGCTTGGTTGGATTTCGAGTTCTGCTTTCATTTGAGAAATACACATATTGAAACCAAATATTCAGGAATGACAAATCTGGTCATGTGAAGTGGTATTATTTATTCTTGTCTTGTAAAGTACTATTATTTCTTCTTTATTTGTTTTTTATGTCAATTTGTTGTCATCGGGTCTAAAAAATATTATTTTGTTCAGTTTAAAAAACTAAACACAATCTCAAGTATGATTTATTTATTCATTTATTAAAATTCGCATGATGCAAGATAACCTGTAGCCGCACTCGTAAAGCGCGATTAACCAAGGATTAACCAAAGATTAAGCATGGACGTCTTTTTTTCATGGACAAGGAGAGAATCGGATTAAAAAGCTGATAAAAACTGACTTTAAACGCGGTTTTTGGACTTTTTTTCATGTTTTATGACTTTAAAAATATACATACTGTTTTAACTAAAGTATTTTTATATAAATAATTGTCAAATTTCAAGAATATTTAAAAAAAAAGTTATATACATCATATTGTTAATTTTTAATTTCGAAATAAAAAAATAAAATTAAAAAAGACGAATTTTATTTCAATTTTGCATTGGGTCACATTATTAATTTAAATTGAAAAAAATTTAATTCCTCTGTATGTTTGATTATGTTATAAGTTTATTGTACATTATTATTCATTATTTAAAGGAATTGAGTCTTTTATCAATTTATCTCATATTATGTGAGCCAATGCAAAAGCCAATCAACAATCGTTGGTTAATCCTTGGTTAATCGCGCTTTATGAGTGCGGCTACTGAAGCTGAGTATGATACTGATTGAGCCACAGAAACAATAAATAATAATATATTTCATATAAAAAATAGCAAGAACAAAAAATAAAATAAATGGTAAGAATAAATTAATAACTTAAGTTAATATAATGAAATCACAGCCGTGGATGTCTAACTCACGTCTGGCAAGCGTACGTTACACCTGCATTTTAGCCACTGCGCCATAGACTATTTTTTTTTGTTTTTAGATATATGTAAGTAACCGTCTTTAACAGTCTTAATAACAAAATTTCGAGCCACCATGAACCGTTTTATTATTGGGTTCTTTAATGACTCAAAATGTAAAAACAGTTGAAAAAATTTTGTTTCTTCTGAAACAGTCTAAAAATTTTTTTTCTCTTGTAAAAATAGTTTAACCCGTTCCCGTAATGGCCTTTTCTCCCGTCCAACCGTGAAACATTCGTATGACAAAGGTGAAACCTTCGTTTGACGATAGTGATATTTTTGTATGCCAAATTTCGTACGTAAACCTTACCGCGTAAACTCTACGTATGACCTAAGTCGATCTACCGTCATACATAATTTTTTGTGCGCGAATAGTGCCCAGTGAGCCAGCAAATGGAAATGGTTAAAGCTGTATTGTATCAGTATGTAAATTTTTGCAACATGAAATATCCTACGTAATACACTGTATCCGTGAGAAAAATCTGCATATTGCTACCGAACAGCTTTAACCATTTCAATTTGCTCGCTCAATGAGCACCACTCGCGCAAAAAATTATGTATGGCGGAGGTACGGCATAGGTATTAGGAACGTTTCACGGTTGCAACTGAGGAAAATATAATTATGGGAGTGGGTTAAACCTTAAAATTTAGGAATAGCAATAAACTTAGATAAGATTATTATTTTAAAAAATCTTTAAAAAAAACTTAAAAGTCTGATCAGGTTAAGTTGGATTTTAAAATAGAATTAAAGTACTGTACACCGAATACTAAAAGAGATTTCACTGCGGAAACTTTTTACTCTTTCTAGATGTTTTAGTATAAAAATTGATAGATCTGCTGTGGTTGCTTTCAATCAGATATAAATTAAAATTTGCTGGTTGCAAGTTTATTCATCCAGTATGTGGTATACTTTATTGAAATGCTCACATGAGCTGATTATTTATAGAACAAACTTAATTTACTATTTATGTTGATTAAAGTACAACACGCCTACAGTATACCAAAGAAATGTTAGGTCTTTTTTTTATACCAGGGCAGATATAAAATAAAAATAAAATAATAGTGCACATAAATAAAAGTTCTTGTAGTTTCATATTTATTATCATTATTTAATCAAGCTGTGTAATTTTTTTTTAATTTCCGACAAAAATTTTAATGTGACTATTTAATTAATCGAATCGTATATTTTTGATACTTTACGGCGGGTTTCCAATGCAGAATTTTATAGCTGTAAGATTAAATATAACTGTCAATTTGTTTACTATAAACACATTCATCGGCTTTTTGGTACTTAGTATTCAAATCTTTACGAAATCTAAAAGTTTTGTTTGTTTTGTAATTGGCACGTTAAGAATACAATTAGAATAAGAATTTTAAACTAGCTAATTTAAAGATAGAAATAACGTTAAAACCTCTATCATTTTTAAATGTTTTGGTAAAACGTTTTTTTTTACAATGATTGATCTAAAATATAAAAATTTGATTTAGGATATAATTAAACAAAAAATTGTTAATACAAAAAGACAAAAACTCTAAAATCAATGCAATGAAAAGAAATATTGTATTTTTATATACTAGATTATTTACTATGAGGAAAAAAAAACGAAAGTGGATAATTAAAGAAGTCCGTGTTTTTAAAAATATAATAAAATTTAAGCATTTTTATAAAATATATTGATTAAACTTAAACTTAAAAACAGAAAAAATAGGGCAAAAACGATTTAAAAGAATTTTTTGGATTGTGCATAGACCCTGTTGTACAGAATACGAAGAAATAATATTTTTTAAACGCTACTAGTAAAAAAGAAAGAAATGCACATTAAAACAAAAATTAATGATAAAATTTTTAGTGTTTATTTTTAGCTTCGCTATTCCTACACGGTTCCCAAAAAAACAAAAATTTGCGCTAAATTAATTAGATTTAAAATATATTTTTAAATAGTTTTTCTAAACTTGTGGTTTTGGTACATTTTCTCACAACAAAAATAATCCAATTTAAAAATTTTACTCTAATGTACATAGTAAACTTTTAGTCATATTTTAAGCGAGTCAAGTAGGCTATTTAGGTTATATGTTAAGTTTTGTAGATTTTGTTAGTTTAATCTATAAAAAAACAATATTACTTCGGCTTCAAATGCACATAATGGTATATGGCAGGATAAGTTTTCTATAGGGAGGCGTAGAATATGAGTTTTAGTAGAAAATATTACTAATATTAATAAAAGGATTTAAATAAGAAGATTTAAATTCAATTTTGTGTTAAAAAAGAAAAGTCAAATATCTTGTGACGATTTTATTAATCTGATTTCTAGCAGCCTGTTGAAAAAAAATATTAAAATAAAAACAATTTGAAACTTTATTATTTTGGATACTAATTTTTTATGATAATATTGCTATGGAATTCGTCATGTTATAACACGTTTAATTAATTCTAATCAGGCAATTTTTACAGTTAAGTTGTTTTTAGATAAAAACGGCGTAGACGGAAAGAATCACCAGAATTATGATAGCGCATATTCATTTTATGAAATCCACGCTTAAAACATCTAACTCTGATTTATGATTTTAAACATGATTTCCATATTTGAAATTCTAATTCAAAATGACATAAACTACAGATGACTGGGCCTTTCACCAATGCAAACTGCACTCTGTGAATAGCATGGTCCACAAGTACTCCGTACCAACAGAAGGTTTGATTTGGGGAATTTGGAGTCAACAGAACTTTAAAACAACTATACGTTTTAACAAAAGCATACAGACACACAGCATTAAAACTAAAACTTAAATGCTACTACACCTTTTTTAACTAAAAGTCTGAATCAAAGTCTTAATTTTTTTGTTTTATTGTTGTCTAAATGAATCAAAAATTGTCTTAAAAAGCGAAATGGCGCTAATCTCCAATAGCAAAATGGCTCCAAGTTCTTGTTACTGTAGGTTTTAACCCGTTTGGTCTTCTGGGGATTCCGATATCAATTTGCATCTTCTGCACTCTGGCCGGAAATATTCTGGTCGTTGTTGCCGTTCGCGTGGTGAACAACCTCAGGAAGCCGGAAAATTACTTGCTCATTTCTCTGGTAAAAAGGCGTTGCAATTACGGTTGAAACATGTTTCTGAAGATGAAAACTATGAGAGTTTTTTTTAGAATGTGTTTACAAAACTAAAAAAAAAACAAAAAAATGTTCCAAATATAATGTGACTCTTTTCACAAAAATAAACATTTTTTTCATAGGATTGCTATATTGCTATTCACAAATTAAATTTCATCCCTATCTCCTTGGTTTAAAACATTTGGGGCAGCAGCCAGGACTGATACTGCATTGTTGCTACTTATTAATATTTTAATGCAACTATTTTTCTTGCGGTATGTGTATTGATTCTGAGACAAACTTTTAAATAATAATAAATTGAAATAAAAACTGTCAAACATATAGATAACAGGCCAAATAAAAGCAACTACATATCCTTTATAATTCTATACTGTCACTCAATCACAAAATCTAAGAGGTATTCTTTGCAATTTTCATATATTTTAAAGCGCTAGTTGACACAATTTTTCGCTATATTAAAATTAAGTAAAAACGCAGCGAAAGACAAAACGCGTGAAAGCAAAAAATATACATAATTAAAAATTTCTTTTTTATCATTAAAGTAATCCTTAGGGAAAATTTGGGAAAAAATCCATAAGCAAGAGTTTCTAATGAAAACTGTTTCAACGCCCTGCAGGCAGTCGTCGACTTTTTGGTGGGACTCCTAGTGATGCCTGTGGCGCTGGTTTATTTGATCCAAGGGCGCTGGACTCTGGGCTGGATTGCCTGCGTCACTTGGACATCGGCCGATGTGACTCTGTGCAGCGCGTCCATTCTCAACCTGTTGGCCATCAGTCTGGACCGCTACTGGAGGTGCGTGGCATTCGAAGCGGTGTTGTTAACCGGTTTTAAAAACGGGATTTAAGGCTGGTTCATACTTCAACTAGGTAAGCTGCATCTAAAACTGCATCAGAGGCAGGTAAAGAGGCAGCTAATTTCTTCACAGAGACAGGTAGAAGGCAGATAAAATTTGCCTTTTCAATTAAGGCACACCGTCCACCAGGCTAAAGTTCTTCTCTACAGCTCTGGGAAACATTACTGTTACTTAAGGCTGGTTCATACTTATGACAAAATGTCCTTTGGACAAAGTCCAAAGGGCAATTTAGAAAAGCTAAAACGTCCTTTGGACAAGCCAAAACGTCCTTTGGACTTTTTTCTTTGGACGAAGTATGAATGCCAATTAGAATTTGTCCTTTAGACAAAATCCAAAAGGAAAAGTACAAAGGACAAAAAGTATAAACACGTTGTCTTTTGGATTTTTTCCTTTGGACTTTGTCCAAAAGACAAAGTCCAAAAGACGTTTTCACGCTGTATTTGTCCAAAGGACACGTTTTGTCATAAGTATGAACCAGCCTTTATGGATTTTAAACGTTGTAAACTGAGCTACAATGGTTTTTAGTTGGGTTGCGAAAAAAGTTTTAAAAGATTTTTGTTTTCAGACTAGAAGGAAAATATGATTATAAGATTTTTTAATTTGAAAAATTCAATATACATTCAATGTCATTAAAAATCTACTGCTAATCATATTTAAACTAAGAAAGTTATAAATTATAAGAAGGAAACTTGAAAGATGAAATAGAAATGAAATAGAAACAAATTTTTATTTAAGAAAAAATATTATTTGAGCGCGTCTTTATCGGTCTTCTTTCATGAAAATGAAATTTTATTAATTTTGGAGAGTTACTAATTGCACAATACAACATATTTAGCTACTTTTTGATTCAGCATAAATGCTATAAGAATTTAACTTGATTATACTCATGGAATTAGTGGATAAGCAAAATAGTGCTCAAATTATAGCCTATATAATTGTACTTATCCTTGATTTTGGGCCCAGATTTATGTGACTACAATGAAATGTAGAAGCTACATGGTCAACAAGCCAACAATTAGTGTAAACCAATGGAAAAATAAAATCGAACCATATCAAAACTTTTTTAGACTTATAAAAATGAATTTAAATAAAGTAGTATCTAAATTTCCTGTTTTGTTTAATTTTTTTTGTTTTTGATAAAGAGATTATTGTTTTAATAAATTTGCACACTAAACCCAGACCGAAATGCCAAGCCAATCTCTTAACATGGAGTTGTTTTTCTCTGAGCTAGTTAACAACACTGTCACCAAATAGTATTATGGATATGCAATATGCGGGTACACGACGAACAACGAAACGGATTCTACTTTACATTCTTTGTAAGTTTTTAAACTATTATTTAGCTTTGTATCTTAAAATTTAACTTATGTATATCTTTGACCCTTAATTAGAAAAATACTTAGTAGTTTTGTAATTACTTGTATTATATTTTAAGTTAAAATTTTTACAGGAATATTAAAAAAAAAACATTGCTTTAATTTTTTAAATATGATTGTTTTCAGTTTTAATCTTATACATTATATTTAAATAATTTAATTTTTTTTGAGATAATAAAATCACCTTTAAAATTTTTGGATTTTTCAAAATGGCATTATTAGAAAAACTCGTTAAAAAAGGGACTAATTTTCTTTTTTCTTAATATAAAACGTACTAGGAACATATGTAGTAAAGAAAGCTTAAATGGTTTTTTTCAAACTTTTGGGTAAGTTGCTGTTAATTATTCGATTTAAAACTGCAACTTATTGTGGTTAGTTAGCTTTAAGGAAAAGAATATTAAAAAAGACACCTTAGTGAAATACATTAAATAATTGTTTGTTTAACTGTTTTATTATACAAATCTAAACATTTTTATTTTTTTAGACACTATGTATTTCACATTAAAAATGTTTTTTTGTTGTTTGAAACAATATTGAGGAACAAAAAGTTATAGAACAGATAATTTTATTATTTGTTTGTATTCGTAGTTACAAAAATGAAAAAGGTGGATTTGCATGAATTTTTTGCGATAGCTTAAATAGACTATACTGTTTTAACCTTTTTTATTATAAAAAAATATTTGTCGTTAGACAAACAAAATATATTTTTAAACGAAAAAAATAACATATCGCTACAATTGTTTTAAGAATCTATTAGTTTACGTAGGCTTTTAAAAATTTTTAAGTTTTTATCAAGTGTTAGGTTGTCAGTGCAATTTTTCAATTGATATAAAAAAGAATGTGAATTGATTAGACTTATGTAAAATATTTAAAATTATTTACAAAACCACCAAAATTAGTAAATGCTAGATTTGATTAATTTGCAACAAAACCAGAATTAAACAACTTGAGAACATATAAAGAATTCAACTTAAAAGTATCACATGTTATTTTTTTCGTTTAAAAAATAGATTCTGTTTCGTTGGACCACAATATTTTTTCAGAAATAAAAAAGGTTAAAACAGATAGTCTATCAAGCGCCATCAAAAATTCATGCAAATCCACCTTTTTCATTTTTGTAACTACGAATACAAACAAATAATAAAATTATCTGTTCTATAACTTTTTGTTCCTCAATATTGTTTCAAACAATAAAAAACATTTTTAATGTGAAATACATAGTGTCTAAAAAATAAAAATGTTTAGATTTGTATAATAAAACAGTTAAACAAACAATTATTAATGATTTTTCCATACTAAGTGTGTCTTTTTTTAATATTCTTTTCCTAAAGCTAACTAACCACAATAGTTGCAGTTTTAAATCGAATAATTAACAGCAACTTACCCAAAAGTTTGAAAAAAACCATTTAAGCTTTCTTTCCTACATATGTTGCTAGTACGTTTTCTATTAAGAATAATGAAAATTAGTCCCTTTTTTTAACGAGTTTTTCTAATAACCCTATTCCAAAAAATCCAAAAATTTTAAAGGTGATTTTATTAATTTCGAAAAAAATTAAATTATTTAAATATAATGTATAAGATTAAAACAGAAAACAATCATAATTTAAAAAATTAAAGCAATGTTTTTTTTTTAATATTCCTGTAAAAATTTTAACTGAAAATATAATACAAGTAATTACAAAACTACTAAGTATTTTTCTAATTAAGGGTCAAAGATATACATAAGTTAAATTTTAAAATAGATAAGCTAAATAATAGTTTAAAAACTTACAAAGAATGTAAAGTAGAATCCGCTTCGTTGTTCGTCGTGTACCCGCAGATTGCATATCCTATAATACCATTCGCGATAGGTTGCCAAACTAGCTTAGAAAATAACTCATGTTAAAATATCTGTCTGCATTTCGGTCTAATTTTAGTGTGCAAATTTATTAAAACAATAATTTTCTATCAAAAGCAAAAAAATTAACAAAACAGGAAATTTAGATACTACTTTATTTAAATTCATTTTTATAAGTCTAAAAAGTTTTGATATGGTTTGATTTTATTTTTATATTTGGTTCACTAATTGTTGGCTTGTTTACCTGCGGCTTTCACATTTCATTGTAGTCACATAAATCTGGGCCCAAAATCAAGGATAAGTACAATTATATAGGCTATAATTTTTAGTATTATTTTGCTTATCCACTAATTCCATGAGTATAATCAAGTTAAATTCTTATAGCATTTATGCTGAATCAAAAAGTAGCTAAAATACGTCGCAATATGCGGATATTAGTAACTCTCCAAAATTAATAAAATTTCATTTTCATGAATAAATCATAAAGATGCGTCAAATAATATTTTTTCTTGATAAAATTTGTTTCTATTTTCATTTCTATTTATTCCAAGTTTCTTCTATAATTTATAAATAAACTTTCTTAGAGCAATACGCAACTGAACCAGCAGCACCAAC
>JASAMX010015628.1:2500-21440 GCA_030248175.1 Microlaimidae sp. YZB2_3
ACATATCGTTTTTCGATTTTGAAGGAAAGATAGGTAAAAAACGCTAAATTAAGGTCAAAAAGCCCTTTTTATTGCATTTGTTATGAGCTTTTCATTGCTTAAAACATTCATTTTGACCTCAAAACTTAAGTTTGGAAGCAGTTAGAAGTCATTTTAAAGGCATTTTTTTTCTTCATTTTTCCAAAATTGGGGGGGGGTTCACTTTTTCTTTACCCCCCACTCCACTTTTAAGTGGAGGGGGGGGGGTTAAACTCCCTTCTCAGAATTTGGGGGGTTAACCCCTCCCCGTGCCCATGTATGGGCATAAGTAGCCTCCCCCCTCTTCCTCTCAAAAAATCCAGGGAGCTGCCCACCTATTGATATGCTTAAAAGTGCGGTGCGGAGTCAAATTTTTTGTCTTTGATTTTGATAATTTTTGTGAAAACCTTACCCCTGCCCCCAATAGCCCACAAAAATTTTTTCAATAAAATATCTGCAGTGGTTCAGGAGTTATGACCCCCCGAAAATGGCATTTTTGGACAAATATGTATGTGACAAATTGCTCGATGGATATTCCGATTTATGTTACAAATTAGGCACTCAAAGAAAGCGGCTACTTTCTACCTTGATCGTTAGGATTGGTGCAGTATTTGTCAAAATATTGCGTTTCCGTACAAAAAAAAGCCACGATTTTTCAAACGACGGCAGTGATTTTGTGAAGTTTGTCCAACCTTTTATTTCCTTCACTTTCTGTTTTTAGCGAAAACATCGAGTGTTTTTTTGTACGAGAAACGCAATATCTCGACAAAATGCTGCACCAGTCTTAACGATCAATGTATCAAATTAAAGTAAAAAGTGGCCGCTTCCTTTAAATGCATAATTTGTAACGAAACTCGTTATACCCAAGCAATCTTTCACGTACAGAATTGTTAAAAAACGCCAATTTTGAAGGGTCACTACTCTTGAACCACCGGAGATATTTTGTTGAAAAAATTTCGTGGGCTATTGGGGGAAGGGGTAAGGTTTTCATAATATAACAAACAATGTGCCACGGTAGTGCACAACTTATTTACGATGGAAATGGAAATCTCTGCCATACCTTTAGCATATGTAATAAACTGTTCAGGTACATAATTGACAGTGCCGTTGCCATAATGTACTTGTTACATTTTATTAACAACACCAGTTATTTAATATTGACACGAAATATATTTCTCACACAACTATGAAAAAGTTAAATGCAATACAAATTTGTGTAAAACTGAAACAAAACAATACTATAAAATAATAATATTATGATGTGCAAACATAGAAATGTTTTAGTAATTTTACCAACAATATTTAATATCATTAAATAAAAATTAAAGCTGTATTTGTTTTAAATTGAAAAATAAGAGAAATTTTAATTAAGTTTAAATTATTAATTAAAGTAAACCTTTAAAAGCTCAAAACTCTGACACTTCGGGTATAAGCCTAATGCGCCAAGAGTCAAGGTATTGATTGCACCCAGCAAGTAAGACTATCGCATATCATTTACAAAACCACTTTAAAATAAAAATAATAGCACCAACAAAAATATATAACATAATAATAAGGAAACCTATGTGACTTCAAATATTGCTCATGCTCAAAACCATTATATTGACTGCCTTAACTAGAGCACACCCTATTTAGGTCCATATGCCTCGAAGGTCAAAACAATATATTAAGTCAAATATTTTTTCTTTTATGTTGTTATATATTTTGTTTAAATACATAATATATAACATAACATAATGTTGTAACATAAAATCTTGTCATAACTATATAAATAAATAAACCTTGATAACCGCAAGCACACTTTAAACAAACGTAGGTACCTAATTAAATAGTATGGAATTTGGTAGCTAACACACTGGGCAAATTTAACAATAAATAAATTAAAAAAAGACTTTCTGGATTATTCCAGATGCAGATGCAGGTAAATATAAAAGCATAAATATTCAGTATTAACTAGATGCAGCTCGAAGACTGCTAAACCGAAAAAAATATTAACAGGCTAAAATGATCAAGGGTGAATAAATTGTCTGACGAAACCTTAGAATGGAACTTTGTGGCGAATATCACTAATACCAAAAATATATAATAAAGGAAAAATGAGACACTTAAAACTGCTTGTAAAAAAAGGTCCCATTTAAATGGGACCTGGCCTCATTTAAATGGGACTTATTTATATGGGATCTCATTTAAATAGAACCTATTTAAATGGGATCCCATTTAAATGGGGTCCCATTTAAATGGGACCCATTTAAATGGGATCCAATTTAAATGGGACCTATGAATAAAAAAAATACAACAATTTTTTTAATAAATAAATACGCATAATTTTATATTTTTTATCTGAGCGGCGGTCTGACGTGCGTAATTAAAAAATTTAAAAAAAATTATTAACGCATCATTTTTAATTGTTTTCGCGTGAGCGGCGGTCGGATATGCCACACACACACACACACACAAATGCTTTTAGCTTCGTTATTAATTAAAAAACCTTGAATAAAAAAATTTTCTCTGGAATATATTTAACGATTTGAAAGATAAAAAAAAATAAAAGTTTTCGGTCATGTTTAATCTTAATATTTTCTGGAAAATAGCTGTAATTTTAGTAGCAAACTTTACAAATTATTTGTCAAGATGTATAAAAATGACAATGTTTAGGGCATCTGGCATGATTTTTATAAAAATTAATTGACTTAAGAGACAAATGGAATGAAAATTTAGTAAAATACCTTTCTTTCAGCCGGATTTTTTTCTAAGCTTAAATCTTTTTTTCGAATTCTACCTTTTGTAGTTGACGGTTTGGTGTGAGTAGTCGAAGACATTTATAAAATCACAAAATTTGCCAAACGGTTTAAAAAAATCTACAAATTAATATGTTATTTATTCTGTAGATTTTCTTGGTTTTTTTATTTTTCAAACAGTTTTTATGGCTTATTGAGTTCGGCTACAGAAAAATAAATATCAAGTGCTTTAAAATAATATTCATAAACTAAAATAAAAATAATGTTTATTAAAAAAAGCAATAGAAAATCATAAGCATGCAAAGCAAAAAAAACGAGAATAATCTTTTATTTATTATTTTTTATAGAACTATAGAAGCAGCTTTGAACAAGAACGAACTTCAATTGTGTGCACCTAATAGTTTAAATTAAAAATTTAGATACTAAGGTAGTTTAGTTGCTGTAACAATTTATTTATTAGGATTTATTTTTTTACAAAGAAAATCAATTTATATTGTTTACATAGCAAGGTGATTAATTAAAATTAAGATTTTAAAATTTAAAAATATTAGCAAGCCTTTATCGAAAATCACAATAATGCACTATTCATAAAAGAATAAAAATAAAAAAGTCGTTTTTTTCAATTTCACTTCATTTTTCTTTGTTTCGGTTAAATTTATATTCAGTTTGGGACCTTTTACGTTAGAATTTTCTAACTTAGAAATAAACACACAAACTTAGAAATTAAATAGTAAAAAGCTTCCATGTTGAAAATTATATAAAACTAGCCATGATAAATGCTTTATAAATAGAGCATAAAAAATTGGCACGTTTTTCAGTTACCAATCACTCCGAATTTCAATTACCAAACTACCAAATTGTTTATTTGGTTCTCCAAAGTAAAATATCAACACTGCTATGGTCAAAATGATTATTATTAATCATTATGATTATATCATTATTGTTATTATTATCATAGGTCACCAACCTTCGACGGCTCAGGGGGGGGGGTCCACACCCCGGGGTGTGGAGGTTTTTGACCTCCAGGGGGGGGGTCACACCCCGGGGTGTTTTTTTTGAAAAAAAGCACCCGGGGGTGCTTGGGGTGTTTTTACCATTTTTTTGACCAAAATTGACAATTTTTTGACGAAATTTGACCATTTTTAAGCATTTTTTGGGATTGTCGGGTGGGGGGGGGGGTGGTCAAAAATGAGCCTGAGGGGGGAGGTCAGGGGTTCAAGGGGTCGATGGGGGGGGAGGGGTCAAAAATGGGCCTTAGGGGGGGATAGGTCTCAGAGGCCGTAGGGGGGGGTGACCCCCCCTACCACCCCCCCTTCGGTGACCTATGATTATTATGATTATTATGATGATTATTAGTGTATTGGAAATTAGCGTTATTTCAAATTTCTTTAATAGTCTGTTATATTTTGATCCAAAACTCAACAGTAAATTGTTTACGCCTGATAATATTTCCTTGCCTTAAAAACTACATACTAAATGAAAGTAATATGTTGTTTTGTATATAATTAAAATTCCTTCTTAATATTTTACGTATACTCCGAAACTGTTAATCAATGAATTTATATGTTTAATAACCCAAACTAAGGTTTAAAAAATAATTTCAAAGAAAAAAAACTGTTTTTTCATAGTTTAGGAATTTGAATGTTTTAAAAAAACCGAACATTAAGGTGGAACACTACAGTTAAAACCGCACAAACTTTGTACAGTCACTGTTCATTACAGCTGTAACCAATTTTTTAAACTACATACTGTATTAATCCTCATGTCCTGAACATCATTTTTTATATTTTGATGAAACATAAAAATTAAAAATAAGCTGTGGCAATGGTCCACAAAGGGGATTCCGACGAATCGCAGGTTTTTTTTCACAAAATGACATATAAAATTTTTTTGTGCATGTCGATTTTAAAAATTTTTTGTACGTAATTAGAAGACGAGTAGATAAAACTTTCCTGTTGTTTTCAGCAAAATCGTATAGAAAAAACTCGAGAAAACCCGACATTTTGAAAAGTTTTTTGAGAAAATTTTATTAACTTTGGAGCCTAATTTCTCAGTAGATCTCTATACGATTTTTAAATAAACAACCCCAATGTTTCTAACCCGTTGAGTTCTCCATTTTGATATATATTTTGTTAAAATCGGTCTGTAAACAAATTTTCATAATTTTGCAACGGATGAATTTGATTTGACGTCGGGAAACTACATTTTGAAACATTTGTTTAAAAGTACTTTTTAACACAAAATCTAAAACGGAGCAGTAGCCGAGTGGTTAGAGCGTAAGACTCAGCATACAGAAGGCCTAGGTTCGAATCCCCCTGGGAGTTATTTTTAACACCAAAAAAAATTTTTTTTTAATTTTAACTTTTTTTTTAATTTTTTTAACTTTTTAATTAAAAAAATGTACATTATTCAATACTGTATTCAACCCAGAGTACGTACTTTAAGGTGGTTTTGAAGTAAAACCGGGGTAGAGTCAGAGTGTCCCTCCTAGGGGAGGTCGCAACCCCCCCCCCTAGCGCCCCCTCGGGGGTCAAATCAAAAAACGAAGTTCGGATTCGTAATCAGGACCCCCGAAAACCCACGAGTGGTTGTTTTTGAAAAAATCAAAGAAATTTTTGGAACTGTAGTGTTCTACCTTAATTGCAAACTGTTTTTTCTTGATTTTGTTAATTTTTTAAAAGAAAAAATGCGGATTTTCTTAAGAAATAATTGTTTTAAAAGCGCGGAACATAACTTTTAATTTTTCTATTCTATTTTTTAATACTTCTTTCGACACTTAGGAGTAAGATTAACATTGGCAATAAGGTGATTATTAAAATCTTAAGTTTTTTTAAGGGGCTGGGTCTATTTAAATGATATTTTTACAGTAAACAAAACAGTATTTACAGAAAAACTAAAAAGAACCTTTTTCATAAAACTAGATCACAATATGTTTCAATATTCGTCAGCTATAAAATAGGGTTGTATTAAGAAAACAATATAATTACTTTTTATGAAAAATTTAAATTTAAAAAACCATTTAAATATCAGTGCTAATATAATTTTTAAAAATTAAATAGAACGCTGATTTTTTTTTAAAATTTTTGTTTATTTACAAAATATAAGTCATTAAAAAAATTGAAGCTAAGTTTGCTGAAAATGATTTAAAGAAAAATTTTAAAAAAAAGTGTGTGTGTGTGTGTGTGTGTGTGTGTGTGTGTGTGTGTGTGTGTGTGTGTGTGTGTGTGTGTGTGTGTGTGTGTGTGTGTGTGTGTGTGTGTGTGTGTGTGTGTGTGTGTGTGTGTGTGTGTGTGTGTGTGTGTGTGGCATATCCGACCGCCGCTCACGCGAAAACAATTAGAAATGATGCGTTAATAAATTTTTTTTTGTTTTTTAATTACGCACGTCAGACCGCTGCTCAAATAAAAAACAATATAAAATGATGCGTATTTATTATAAAAAAAAACTGTTGTAATTTTTTTATTCATAGGTCCCATTTAAATGGGATCCCATTTAAATGGGATCCCATTTAAATAGGTCCCATTTAAATGGAACCCCATTTAAATGGGATCCCATTTAAAGAGGTCCCATTTAAATGGGATCCCATTTAAATGGGATCCCAATTAAATAGGTCCCATTTAAATGAGATCCCATTTAAATGGGATCCCATTTAAATAAGTCCCATTTAAATGGGACCTATTTAAATGGGATCCCATTTAAATGGGACTTATTTAAATGGGATCTCATTTAAATGGGACCAAAATCAAAAGGTCCCATTTAAATGGGACCAGGTCCCATATAAATGGACCTTTTTTACAAGCAGTTTGTTCTAAGTGTCTCATTTTTCCTTTATTATATATTTTTCCTAATACTAACATCAGGATGTAGCCAGGGGCAGGGGAAAATTTGGAGGCTTGATTGTCTTTTTGATTTGGTACCTGTTTCGGTAAAAAGTTGGTTTTATAATAACTATTTCATTAAAATTTTATTCTCCCGGTTTGTATTGCTTGGCGTCGAATTGTATTATCCTTGTTTTTTTAGAACAATAAAATATAAAAATAAACGCAATCGTTAACGGTTTACAACTTTACAAAAAAATTAATATTTTTTTGAGTTTTGCCTAATTTTGCAATATTTGCAATATTTATGCAAATACCAAAAAATATTAGTTAAATAAGAGATGAAAAAAAACTCATTACAACCTAGCTCAAAACAAGTGAATAATTTTTTGTAAATCTGTTAGAAGCTATTGCTGAAACTTTTTTTTTGCTAGCGAAATAAAAATTTGGTGGCTACCTGTGTTATTTTTAGACTCTCAGGTAAGATAAAATGGATTTTAGGCGCATACATGGGCAAGTTGGTCCGGAGTTGGGGGGGGGGAGGGAGTTAAACACGGAATTAGGAGGGGCAGAGTTTAAAGCCGAGGAACTTATTTTACCTCTTTCGTTTTTTTCTGGAGCGCATTTTCCCGGTATTGTTTTTTTGATTTTTAAAGAAAAATACATAAAAAACGTTAATTAGGTCAAAAAGCCCTTTTTATTGCATTTTTCAGCTTTTTATTGCTTAAAACACTCATTTTGGCATTAAAACTTAAGTTTAAAAAAGTTAGTTAGAAGTCATTTTAAACACATTTTTTCTTTTTTCTAAAATTGGGGGAGATAAGTTTTTCTCTTATCCCCCTAGTTCTAAGTGGGAGAAAGATGAAACCCCCTTTTTTTAGAATTTTGAGGGGTTGAACTCTTCCTTATGCCCATGTATGATTGTAGGGGTTATTCGAGGTATTTTTCTCACGCGTCACTTAGCTTAACAATCGATTTAAGTTATCAATCTTGAAAAATTTTTGTATATTGCTAATTTCAATGTGCCAAACAATTGTTTTTGTAACAAATGTTGTTTTCTTTTTTTAAGTTTACATTTTTTATCGAATTTAATTAAAAATCAGAAAATAATTGGCATTTTAAATAATAAATATTCCGTTTGTTGCACGAAATTTTTAACCTTATTATTTCATAAGGCCATAAAGTTAAACCTCTCCCAGAAATTTTGTTTAGAATTAAACCCATGCCCATCCCTTCTGAAATCTTCGTACGATTTATTATGCAATGATGCTTTTTTTGGACGCTAATGTTAACCAAAACCGCATTTTATGAAAACATTTTTAAGGGTTTACGATAAAATGGTGTGTGGGGTTAAAAACTTAATTTTTAAAGATACTAATTTTAGTTTTAAGGCATTTATTTTTAAATAACAGCAATTTATATATTAAAGCAAAACGTTAGCACCAAATTTATTAACAAAAAAAAGTCAAAGCCCTCGAAACAAAACAAGACAACAACGTGAAGAAGATCTATTCATATACAAAATAAAAAGATCTTCTCATCTCCTATCCATATAGCTGGCCAAGGGCAATACTTGCGGACAAAAAAACCAAAAGGGGAGCAATGAAGACAGGAAAACCCGGCAACTTTCGTTAAAAATAGAGTAAAAAGTATTCGATTGAATAAAATAACTGTGTAAATTTTTGATTAATTAAAAATAATTGGGTATATTGGAGATTTTTAACAAATTACAAAAATTTTCAAAAATAGTACATTGTAGGGAAATTTGCGCGATCTTTCAGATTTTGCAAGGAAAAATATTAATTTTGCAGTGACTCTTGAGAAAAAAAAAACACTAAAAACTGCTTGTATTTTTTTATTTAGTTTTTTTATTTATTATATCTCAATGCAGCTACAACAAAAAATATAATTCTGAAATCTCGTTTGATAACCTTCCAAATATTTTATTCTATTATTAATTAAGAAAAATAGAGTTTTTTCATTTAAGAATTTTATTTATTTTTAATTTTTTCGCATAAAGCAGGATACGCAAGGCCGATGTTACTCAGCGCTAACTTCACAACCAAATACTACGTACATAATAATAATATTAACAATAATCAATATTATCGTCACACTGTCAGCAGACCTGTGCACTCCCCCGGGGTTTTATGGGGGGGGGCGAGGGACAATTTAAAACGGGGAGGGGCACGGGGGGCAACTTTTTTTAAAGGGGGGCAATCATAGGTCACCGACCTTCGACGGCTCAGGGGGGGGGTCCACACCCCGGGGTGTGGAGGTTTTTGACCTCCAGGAGGGGGGTCACACCCCGGGGTGTTTTTTTTGAAAAAAAGCACCCGGGGGTGCTTGGGGTGTTTTTACCATTTTTTTGACCAAAATTGACAATTTTTTGACGAAATTTGACCATTTTTAAGCATTTTTTGGGATTGTCTGGTGGGGGGGGGGGATGGTCAAAAATGGGCCTTAGGGGGGGGGGTCAGGGGTTCAAGGGGTCGATGGGGGGGGGGGAGGGGTCAAAAATGGGGTCTTAGGGGGGGGGGGGATGGGTCTCAGAGGCCGTAGGGGGGGGGTGACCCCCCCCCTACCACCCCCCCCCTTCGGTGACCTATGGGGGCAATAAAACGGGGGGCAAGCAGGAGAGAAAGAAAAAAAGAGAAATAAAAGAAGGGAAAAGGAAAAAAAGGGGCAAAAAAGGTTTAAAATGGCTTAAAATGCATTAAAATAGGCTAAAAACTGCAAAAAATTCGCAAAGATGGCGTCATTAAAGGTCAAAAATGGAGTCATAATTTTAGGGAACTTTTTCATTTGTTGGCGGGGGGATGGGGCAATAAAACGGAGGGGGGGGGGAAATCCTCCAATAAAGCGGGGGGGGGCATTTCCAGATCGTGCTTAGGTCTGCACTGTAGCGTGTCCCAGTTCCGTGGAACTTGATCCAGCGACCTTCAGTAAATAAAACGTACGTTCTGCCACTTGCGACGCATGCGGTCACTCTACCTTTTTCTTTAGTTACTCACATAGGTGGGCAGAGGGGGTTAGGTGGAGGGGGGGGGGTTATACCTCTCCCTAAAAAACGATTATAGTCCACACGCACACCCCCCCCCCTGAAATTCGAGGCTGACCCGGACACCCCACCCCCTAAAATTTGGCGGTTCCAATACTAAAACCGCTAAAAATGGGGTATTTAAGGTGAGGTTGGGTATACCCCGCCAAAATCCGGAAGGCTGCCCACCTATGGTCACTCATCAAAAATATATAACACAAAGGAATTGCCGACGGTATACTAATTTTCTGACTAAAAATTCGCAAGAACAATCACATTCGCAACTTTGTGCAAAAACTTTTATAACTTTTTTTTTTACTTTTATTTTTAACTTTTCTAGCAAAAATCCGTCATTTTCGGCTAGTTTTTTCACGCAGCAATTTTTAATACAGTGATAGTTTTGCGGCTTTTTTTTTCTTTGCACTTAAAAAATCAAAAATTCAAGTTGCTGAATAAAAAATTCAGTTTACTTTTTGCTGCCTTTTTCGCACTGCGATTATTTTTGCACAACATAAAACAATTCAACTTGCGCGTGTGCGACTTTTCTAGCAAAATTTTGTACTGGAATTTAATGTACAGTCGGACATTCTAGTGTTATATATTCTTAATGCAATGATTGAACTCTTTATTTGAAGAAATTTTTCCGTTCCCTAAAAAACCCTAGATTTTTTGCTATTTCATTGTAAAAAGACCAAGTGCCAAAAATTCCGGCGCTGGGTCTACCTTAAAAAGATTCCACAGACCTACCATTTACACAAATGTCATTTAAACCGAGCTAAGCTTTAAGCATTCCACTGCCGAACCTCTCGCATGATGTCCAGTCGAACCCAAGGGTGCGGTTTCACCTGCTCGCTGAGGGTGTAATTCCACGGAGTGGCAGCTACGTGTGGTAGCAGATCCAAAATTAAATCAATTGTGAATCGGGGCACAGGGCAGAGCACGTGGAGCTCCCGCAAGTTTTTGCAACACTGTGCCACTACCAACAATTCGATGTTAAGATCTTCGGTTGGTTGGGATTGTACTACCAATTTTCTAAGTGTTTGGCGATACATTAAGATAACTGTTCTCAATTTCATATTTATATTCCAATCCGAGTAAGCTTCCAAGAAAACATCGCGTACAGGAATTTCTGCCTTCATCAACTCGCACATTTTGAAAAGAGGGCACGAGTCGTTAATTTTTAAGGTAACCTATAAACTAAATTGCAGATTAAAAACTAAAATTCTATAATTTTTTATACTACTAATTTGTTAGGTTGTTTTAAAGTTGTTTTCTTAATTAATTTTATGTTGTTTACTATATTCTAAAGTGTGAATAAAAGCAAAACGTTATTAAATCGAATTTGTTCCTCAAATTATGCTTTCAATTATATATTAAATAATTTCTAAGGTCCTACAAACACTGATTATAAAAATAAATTCTACAATTTTTATTACTTCTTTGTTAGGTTAATTTTTAGAGTGTTATTCCTAACTTTTGAATTGTTTACTTTTTTTGTAAAGTTGGAATTTAAAACACAAATGGAAAAAGGCCCAAAGTCGATGATCTTTAAAAGATAACCTACAAACACTGATTAAAAACTAAATTGTTTAATTTTTACACTACTTGTTTTTAGGTTGTTTTTAAAGTTTTTCTTAATTTTTATGTTGTTTACTTTTTCAAGTGAGAATGAAAGCAAAATGTTATTAAATGCAACTTGTACCTCAAAATATGCTGCCTATGTATTAAAACAAGAGCAATTATCATAAATAATTATTTTTTAGATACATAGGTGAGGACAGTTCTGGAACAAAGGGGTAATTTCTGTTCTGGGGTTAATCGCATTTTAAATTCTAGGACTGTGAGGGACCTAAATTTTTGTGGTCTAGAGGGGACCCCCAAAATTTCAAGGCTAGATGGGGAGGGGTGAACCCCACCCTGCCAGCAAGATATTGAATTGGAAACATCAACTGTTAAAAATACTCTACAAATAAATTTGATCAAAAATATAAGCTCAATACAATCAGTGCAAAAATTTAACTCCTGTGTAAAACTTGGAATCAAAAACAGAAACTTGAGAGCTGAAAGTGGGATATTTTAAGGCACGGTTTAAAAATGTTACACCCCATACCTAAGCTAAAAGCTGAACCATTTTCAAACAGCTCAAGATTTCCTATTTAACAGTTTAACCATACCCCCTAATATATTAAAAAATCTCATGGATGTATCATGCATGCCATGATAATGACAAATTTTAAAAACAATACATTTTATAATAGGTAGTAATTTATTATTAGTATTATTCTTTATTTTAATTAGTGCAAATGATGATGCAAAATAGTTCATTAAAATGTCCTTTCGAACAAGGACAATTAAATATATCTAACCCTAATTCATAGGTTTTCAGCTTCCCAGGAATTTCAGGAGGAAAACCACCATTTTATCTGCCTACTGTTTTTGGGTGCATGCAATTTCAGTGCGGTTATTTACTTGCTTCTGTATGTTCCTGTCGTTTGACAAAAAAAATAAATAAATCGTTAACTACAAAACACTTTAAAAACAAGCCAAACGAGTCTATTAGCCTAAACAATTAAAACGTGTCAAACGGCCACAAACCTGCAAATCAGGATTGGAGTCAACAACACTTTTCCAAACACTGCTTGACAACTCGTTTTTACCATACACATCTTCTCCGCGACATATAACAGAAAGATGCAGAAGACTCTCTGAAAAATAAAATAACTACATTATTGTTACTTTTTACCTACCATTAAAAGTTTTAGTAGTTTGAAAAAAGGACTTTTAAAATCAAGAAATTAATTAATGTTATTGTAGATATTATCAAAAATACAACATTTTTTAAATATTAAACGAAAACTATGTTAAAACCTTTGTGTGTAGAAACTATCGCCAGGGCAGAATTAAAAAAACTCAATAAAAATACCATTCAATTCAAAATAGAACAAAAATAAACTATGCACCCCGCTCCCCCCCCCTTTCCGGCTCCCCCCCCCCCCCAAAAATCAAATATCATACTCCTCCCATCCCCTGGACCTATTTTTACTCAATTTTTTTTGTCATTTTTTTTCTTGTTATCTCTTTTTTCTTTTTGTCTTCTGCTTGTTTTTCGGTTTAAAAAATTTTCCGCCCATGTCCCTACCATTTTAGAATTGCTCCCCCCAATAAATTAAGGGCAGTGAACAGGTTTGAATAGGTGAACTGCCTCCCCGATTTCCTGAGGTGGGAAGGGCAAGATTATACAATAAATACCTACCTTATTTTTAGCGTTTTTAGTAGTGGCACCACCTACAATTGTAAGGCGGGTCAAAGGGATGACGATTAATCTTACAACAAAAAGGTTATTTCTCATAACGTATACAATCTCACAACCAAGTCGTGTAATCTTATAACTGCAAAGCAGACCTGTGCACGGTCTGGAAATGCCCCCCCGTTCTATTGCCCCCCCCCCCGCCAAAAAATGAAAAAGTACCCTAAAACTATGACTTTATTTTTGACTTATGATGACGCCATCATGGCGAATTTTTTGTTGCAGTTTTTAGGCCATTTCAATGCATTTTAAGCCGTTTTAGACCTATTTTTTACCTTATTTTCGCTTTTTTTGTCCCTTTTTTCTTTTTTTCCTTTTTTTTCTCCTGTTTTTCTGTCCCACTGCTTGCCCCCCCCCCGTTTCAAAAAAGTTGCCCCCCGTTCCCCCCCATTTTGGAATTGCCCCCCTCTATTTAACCCCGGGGGTTAAAACGAGGGGAGCAATTGCGTTGCACCACTATCAGAAAACCCCGGCTAAAGTCATGACACATAATGAATTTTTTTTGTTACTTCTTATATTAATATGGGTATTTACTTCGTGTATTTGACTGGGCCAACTCTATTAGAACTGAATCGGACAAATTAGCGTAAAACAATCGTATATCCTGCAGATTTCGCGCCTCTCTCACCAACTGAACCATAAATTCCGGATCGATCACGGTGACCAACTGTTTGTTTTGAATGTCCAGCAGTTTTAAAGTGGAGTAGTGAGGTTGGAAATATCCCAATATCGTTTGGTCAAGCGTGATGTCGAAGCCATTTAGGTCCAAATGTGTTATATGGGCGGTTTGTTTGGTTGATGAACAGTAGTAAGCGCTGAGAAGCACGTTTATACTTGTGTACCTTTATAAATTGCTATAACGGACAAGGGGGTGTGAGCAGAGATATGTAAGTGAGCAGGACAGAAGATTTTTAAGATTAGACCTTACACCAGGATTGCAGATCGCCTCCCTCAAACAAAAGCGTTAGCAGGTACCTCCTCCAATAAATATCTGAATCACCTATTTAAAAAAAACGCCTGAAAAATTTTGTCTTCTAACAATAGTTTTAAAAAAATATACACTTAAATTAGCTTAGAAGCACCAGGTTCTATTAAAGATTTTCTAATTTAAAGGGGGTACAGTAGCTTTTTTTAGAGTGGGGGTCCCTGGAATAGTGGTGCTGAACTCTTCGCTGGATTCACAGTAAAAACAATGCAATTAGCTAATTTAGGGTCAGGATGGTTCGTTAGTTTTAAAAATAGTTTTAAATTAATAATAAGTAACTTTAAAAATGATATTAATTTCGTTTAATTAAGTTAATAAGATGATTTTTTAGCAGTATTTGTTACATTTCCATCCTTGGTACAAACTTTTGCTCCGTCATCTGAGACTTCTTTTATTGAGAAAAAAATGTCTTTTGCCAAAATTATCGCTGGATAAAAAATCAGTTGGTTTGCAATTTAACTAATTATTACGATTGAATAAAACTCTTCTTGAGAATATAAAAGCCAGACCTGTGCGCGGTCTGGAAATGCCCGCCTCCCCGCTTTATTGGAGGATTTGCCCCACCCACGGCCATCCACGTCAAGAAATGAAAAAAAACCCCTAAAATTAAAATTCTTCTTGAAAATATAAAAGCTGAGGTAATATTTTGTAGGTTTTTCGAAAACCCTTGATTTTGTTCAGCCATACTAAACTTCTTACAAAATTAAAGACTCACGGAATTATTTATTGGCGTTTGGTTAGTTTTTTAAGTGATGCTAGACAAAAAATTTTAAAATCACCCGTATGTGAATTTTAATAGTTAAAACTGTTTGTTTTTGATTATACTTGCACTACTACAAATAGAGTGAAGTGCCTCAAGCAGGAGATGGTGTGTTTGTCAAAACCCACATTTATCATTTTAAAATAAAAAAAAAACAAAATATAAACGTGCCGGAGTGCCTCGACGAACTCTATTGGGTTGTAAAACACAGGATTATCCCCACAAAACACTATTTCCAACCGTTGAACTGGACACTACAAACAAAAACAAAACGAGAAAAAAATCAATCTTTGTTTTAAAACATAGGCGGACAATTGGAGGGAGGGGATTGGGAAATGAATTCTAAGCCCCGAAAAAAATTGCTTGAGAATATCTCGAAACTGTCGACGAAATTGCTCCCATAAATAACTAACTGAAGTTATCATGGGTGGCGCGGGAGCGCCACGGGGCGATTTAACCCCGCGGCGCTGCGCTAACAATTATTAGAGAACATGGGTAAATTTTGAAATTCATGTTCATCCCATTCTTCTTCTTATTATTATTATTATTATTCTAACGGTCAATTCTTTACATCTATATTCCTTCTTAGTTACTGATTCATCAAAAATTAGACCTGTGCACGATCTGGAAACGCCTCCCCGTTTTATTGGAGGATATGCCTCCCCCCGTTTTATTGCTCCCCTCTCGCCAAAAATTGAAAAAATACCCTAAAATTATGACGCCATTTTTTACCTATGATGACGCCATCATAGCAATTTGTTTGCAGTATTTAGCCTATTTCAATATATTTAAAGCCAATTTAGACCTATTTTTACCTTATTTTCGCTTTTTTTGTCCCTTTTTTTCCCTTTTCCCTTCTTTTTTCCCTGCTTGCTCCCCCCGTCTCAAAAAAGTTTCCCCCGTGCCCCCCCCCCCCGTTTTGGAATTGCCCCCCCCGATTAAACCCCCCGGGGGGAGCAGAGCACAGGTCTGAAAAATAAACATGGGCTCATTGGAAAGAAGAAAAAATTACTCAACTTTCTTTTTTAATTTAGGTCCTTGTTTATCGATTTATTGATCAAAATAAAAAATTGAAAAAATACACAAATACAAACTTCCAATCGCACAATAACAGCCTTTTGACAACAATAATGATTGTAAAGAGCAGACAACGAACAGCCCCTCATAGAAACCGCACAAAAAAACAGATGACGGTCCTCGGTTTGAATTGCTGGCGGAAACCGAACCAGTTCCTAGCGCCATCTACTTCAACCGCGAGGAAAACGGCGAAAACAACAAAGTACTTTTTTCAAATTCTTGCATTATTGACGACAAAATTAATTCACAATTTTATTAAAAAATAATATCATGCATCGGTGGCGCGGGAACGCCACGCGGCGGTTTAGCCCCACAGCACCGTGCACACTATAATTAGAGAACGTTGGAAAAATTTTTTGTAATTTACATTCATATTCTTCTATTTATTGTTATAATTTTAAACCACATTATCTTAAATTCAGTATTCTTTCATCGCTCACGCGGCGATTTAACCCTGCGGTACCGCATTAACTATAATCAGAGAATCTGGATAAAATTTGTAATTTATGTTCATAATCTTCTTCTTCTAAATTTTTTATTCCAAAAAAATAATTGCAATCATCGGTGGCGCGGGAGCACCAGTGCGATTTAGAGCCACGGCACCGCGACAACTATAACTAGAGCACCTAGTAAATGTTGTAATTTATGTTTATCACCTTTTCCTTCTTATTATAATTTATATTTCAAAAAAACGCAATTCCAATCATCGGCGGTGCGGGGATGCCACACTGCAATTTAGCCCACGGCACCGCGCCAACTATACTTAAAGAACGTGGGTAAATTTTGTTATTCATGTTCACCACCACCTTTTTATTATTATTATTTTTATTTTAAAAACTATAATTGCAATCATTGGCGCACGTCATCGCACCAACTATATTTGGAAAACATAGGTAAATTTTGTCTGGAACGCCACTACACCGCACTAACTATAATTAAACAACGTGGGTAAATTTTGTAATTTAAATTCTTCTTCTTATTATTATTATTTTTTTTATTTTTATTATGAATGAATTATCCGTGGCGCGGGAGCGCGACACGAAAACTAAGCCCTACGTCACGGCGTAAACTACAATTAAAGAACGTGGGTAAATTTAGTGTTATGTTCTTCTTCTCCTTATTATTAATATATTATTTTTCAAACGCTTATATCTTAAAACCAGTATTCCTCCCTTGTTACTGATTGATCAAAAAAAACATGGGTTCTTTGGAAACCGTAGAAAATCGCGCAATAATTCTTAAGAACTACTTTTTATTCATAAATAATTATGTTCTATCGATAATATTCAAACTCTTAAAAAAGTATATCTCGGCAACGAAATGATTATTTTCGCCCAAAATTATTATGAAAAGCCCAAAATTTCGAGGCTAGGGGGAGTGGACCCCACCCTACTCCCCTTGTTCATCTATGGTTATATTGATAATATTAAAACTGTTAAAAAAGTATATCTCGGCAACGGAATGATTATTAACTTATGTCATTGCGCAGCTAACTATAGTTTAATAAGTTATTTTTTTAATTTAATTCAAAAAAAGGTAGACTAGCCTTAAAAAATGCTCTAAGAATAGAGCAGGAAAAAGTGTTCGATTTTTCCCCAGGCGTATGTTTGGACAGAAAATATGTGGACTAGTCTGAAATGGACATTATGTGGACTACAGGAAATTTGCATTTGGTTTGGGTAGCTGCTCACTGAATAAAAAGTTCTACCATAATGATAATGATTCAGACCTGTGCACTGCCCCCCGGGTTTTATTGGGGGGTCAATTCCAAAACGGGGGGCACGGAGGGCAACTTTTTTTGAAACGGAGGGGCAATAAAACGGGGGGCAAGCAGGGGAGAAAGAAAAAAAAGAGAAAAAAAGGAGAAAAAAAGAAAGAAAAAGGGACAAAAAAAAAAGCCAAAATACGGTAAAAATAGATCTAAAATGGCTCAAAATTCATTGAAATAGGCTAAAAACTGCAAAAATTTTGCGATGATTGCGTCATAATTTTTGGTTACTTTTTTATTTTTGGATGGGAGGCAATAAAACGGAGGGGGGGCAAATCCTCCAATAAAGCGGGGGAAGGGGGCATTTTCAGACCGTGCAGAGATCTGAATGATTTGTTTATACATTGACCTAATCACACAGCACTGTTGTATTTTTTTAGTCTGATGAAATGTCAATTGAAAAAATCATACTCACATTAATCTTTGAAATGCGCGAAATCGCCACTTTTAAGAAATTTATAGTTGTTTCTTACACATACAAATATAGCCTTTTATTAAAAAAGTGGCGATTTCGCGCTTGTCAAAAATTGATGTATGATTTTCTTCAATTGACATTTCATCAAGCTAAAAAAATGCAACAGTGCTGTGTGATTAGATCAATGTATAAACAAATCATTATCATATATGGTAGAAATTTTTAACCAAATGCAAATTTCCTATAGTCCACATAATGTCCAACTCAGACTAGTTCACATCTTTACTGTCTTAACATACGCTCGGGGACAAATCGCCCCTTTTTCCTGCTCTATTCTTAGAGCATTTTTCAAGGCGAGTGTTTTATATAAAAGTTACGCAAATTAAGTTTGTTGTATAAGTTAAGTACGTAAATTAAGTTTCTTGATCTGCACTGCAAGTTTGGATATTCTTTTGTTTACAAGCACGAACAAGTGACCAATAAAAATTACAATCTTCAAAGTATACTAGTATCATTAAAGTATAAAGTATCATTATACTTTATTATTTCATGATTATTTTAATAAATACATTACTTTTACTTACCATAAACAAGTTTCTAATTGCATTCGTGGCTAAGTTTCGTTGATCAGACCTGGTCATATCGATTGAAATTTTTACAACAGTCGCGTAACGACCGACAGTGGCCATAAAGTTTCGCAGGCTCTCCAGTTTTATTTCCTGACAAAAAGTAGATAACGGCTCAGTTTCATTGATGAAATCCAGCTCCATGCGGCGCCACACCTGTGGATGGGACCGGATGTCGTAGTAAAAGCGCTTGCACCATACGGAGCTACGGAGGCGATCTTTCACCGGGAGATACTGGAAAATAGCGACCAACGCTGGGTCGGGAAGCGCCACCAACGAGAAAGACGCTTCCATAAATACTTTCCTTCAAATAACGTTTTTTTTATATCCTGCAAGATAATGATGTTTCTAATTATCAATATAATGCTAGGAGGCTTTGACCAATAAA
>JASAMX010015629.1:0-18920 GCA_030248175.1 Microlaimidae sp. YZB2_3
AATCAAAAAGGTTGTTTTACAGTTGCAAATTATTACCTGTTAGTTAGGATAAAAATATATATTATTTAGGTGTAAAAAAATTAAAAGGTTTAAAAAACTTATTTTTTTTTTCTAATGATCAGATAACAGAATTAATATCATACTAAGCATAGTTTATGCATAGTTTAATTCTTCTGTATTCCTCATTTCATTGTGTTTATTTTTTCTTTTTCTATTTTTTTTTTCTTTTTTTTTCATCAACAACATCAAATCTGCGACTTAATTGCCGCCAATATGAATCACAATTGTAACTAATTATCAATGAACATAGCTATCTGATATGACTTTAAAGGCTCAAAAAGAGCGCTTATTTAAGTCAGTTCCAAAAACTCTTCTTGAATGCATCCAAAGAATCGACAGTTACTTGAGATGGGAGTAGATTGTTCCAAGGTGTAACAACCCTATTTGCAAAAGAAAATTTCCTTGCATTAATTCGGCAGTCTTCCATTGCCAATTTAAATGGATGACCACGGGTGGGCTGCAGGTTAAACTTAAAAAAATCATTGGTTTGCAAATTGTTTAAGCAATGTATAATTTTAAAGCACTCATATAAATCAATTTTGTCTCTTCGATCCTTTAATCTTTCTAAACCTAGGTAATTCAGTCTATGTTCATAACCAACAGGTAACAACTTGCATTTATAAAACAAACGCCTAGTGAAATTTTGTTGCACTTTTTCCAAAATGTTTATATCCTTTTGTAAATAAGGGTTCCAAACTGCACTAGCATACTCCAGAATTGGTTTAACATAGGACTTATATGCTCTGAGAAAATTATTTCTAGAGTTTGAGTTGAATGTTCTAAAAATTAGTGATGTCACTCTCATAGCTTTTTTTGCTGTGATTTCACAGTGTTTAGAGAATTTCAGATCATGGGATATATAAACACCTAGGTCACGCACCAATTCTGTAGTTGCAAGTACGTTATTACCAAGCTTATATTTACAAATTAACTCTTTGCTATGATTTCGAATATGAAGAACTTCACATTTGTGATTAGATAACTGCAGTTGCCAGTCTTGTGACCAGCTGTGTATTCTATCTAAATCTTGCTGAAGTCTCAAGGTTTGAATGTGGTAATCTTTAGATGAAGATTTTACAAACAACTTTATATCATCTGCAAAGAGTCTAATTTGTGAGAACTTAACACAATCAACAATATCATTAATATATACCAAGAACAAAAAATGGACCTAAAACAGAACCCTGAGGAACTGAACTTCTTACAGGAAATGATTTGGATACTGAGTTATTAATTACAACTTTAATTTCCCGCCCAACTAAAAATTCTTTTAACCATTTTAAAAATTTACCAGAAACACCATATTTTTCTAGCTTATATAACAATTTTTGATGTGACACGGTGTCAAAGGCCTTGGCAAAATCCAAGTAAATGACATCAATTAGAAATTTGTCTTTTAGTGCTAGCGTCCACTCATTAAAAGTTTCCAACAGCTGTGTTATTGTAGAACTTTTTGCCTTAAAACCATGTTGAAACCTTGACAAAATGATATGGAAAAAGACAAGCAGTTCTTCTTTGACAAGCTGTTCCATTAGTTTACAAGAAAAAGATGTAAGTGAAATTGGACGATAATTTCCTTTTAGGCTTTTAGTGCCTTTTTTAAACAGTAAGTTTAATAAAGCTATTTTCCAATCAAGTGGTAATTCTCCAAAATCAAAAGACATCTGAAAGATTATTGCCAAAGGTTCAGCAATAACTTTAGCCAAGCGTTTTAAAAAGTAAGCTGGAAAACAGTCAGGTGTTCGAGACAATTTGTTTGGGAGCTTTTTTAGGGCCTTAAATACCTTTTTTGTGGTAAATACCATGTTGTCCAACTTTCCAATGTTCGGTGGATTAAAATTTGGCAAAGTATTATCATAATCAGTAAAAACAGAAGCAAAATAATTTCCAAAAAGTTCCACTTTTTCAAAGTCTTCAGTTACAAATGTCCCATTTTTATTAGTGTTTTAAAATTATACATGGTTTTTACACAATACTTTTTTTTTAATTTTAATTCACAACCCATCCATGGTCATTCTTTAAAATTAGTTGTTGAGGATAGTTAAATTAAACTACAAAAATTTTCTTTTGCAAATAGGATAGTTATATCTTGGAATAATTTACTGTTATCCCAAATTACCTACTTCATTATTAGATTTGTTATAAGAAAAGTCTTTTTTAATCTTACTCACACAAGAAGTTCTTTTGAGCCTTAGAGTCAATTCAGATGCTACTTTCAGCGTTTCTGCTAAATATGTTATTACTTTTGGCTACAATTAAGTCAGAATTTTGTTTTTGTTAAAATAAAATATAATAAATTATAAGACCACAAAAATGATTGATAGTTTTAGTTTTGTTATTAAACAAATCTAAAAACACCATCCATTCTTAACAAGTTTATTATTTTCCAAAAAAGACCTTGTTTGTTATTACGAACTAATTAAATGCCCTGTTCGTTTACGTTGGGTAAAATCTCCCTGTTTCTCCAAATCTCAAAAAAATCCATTCTTAAAATTGCTCAAGATTGCACCTCCGTCATGTCTCAGAAATCGTTGCTGTCTTTACAATAAATCCAATTACGTTAGTATAATTATGTCCAAAAAAGCAATAATTGATTGCTACTTAATATTATGTAACCTGTAAAAAACTGCAAAAACGCACAAACTTCAAACGGCTAAGTCGTCGTTACTAAGGCAAAATGAGCCACAGTCAGTACAAAATACACGCGACTGTGACTTATTCTGTAGCAAAAAGGTCCTGTTTAAAGTTTAAAATGAAGCATAGTCGCACATATTTTATATGAATTGTGGCTCATTTTGCCGTAGTAAAGAGGAAATGGTTGGATCGCCATACACTAATTAGATTCGGAGTTTTCAAAATTGAACTCCCAAGAGCTGTTTTTTTAGTTCTGTTAAAACAATTAGGACTAAATAGATTTAAAACTTTTCCAATAAAGAGCTTGGAAATGGTTTATTTATTACTTATTAAACTTCAGAATTTTTAATTAAACTAATTAATAATTATTTAAACGTTTTCGAAATTCAACTTTTTAGGAGGCTTTTTCGTGTTTTTTTTACAAAAAATTTATTTAAAAAATTTCATTACGATGTACTCGTACGTCAATAACCATAATTAAATTTAATTGCCGTCAAAAACTAATTTCGTTTAGTCACTTGTTATTCAATGAAGCAATCCAAAATAAAGACATTTACATTGCGTAGGAAAATTTTTAGTGAACCGACCATTATTTGGCAATAAGTTGAACTTTTTTTAATAAAAAATTCTTTTTGTGCGCTTGTAAAATACATACATCCGCAATACATTAAAATACAAATGATATATATATATATATATATATATATATATATATATATATATATATATATATATATATAGGGATCGACCGGGGCCCCGGCCCCGGCTTGCCCCAGCACTTTTTTTCCACCCCGGCCCCGGCCCCGGCCCCGGCAAACGCCATTATCTCCACCCCGGCCCCGGCAAACGCCATTCTCTCTACCCCGGCCCCAGCCCCGGCAATTTAGCTGTCAAATGAGCCGGGGCAAACCGGGGTAAGAACCCCTAAGAATGCAAATTTTAAAGCGCTTCTAAACATTTTTGACAGTGAAATATTATACAAGATTTTACCTAAAGAGCTAATTTAATTGTTTTAATATTAGGATATTTATTGTTTATTTTATTAAGATTTTCTAAAGCCTCTTTATTTTATTAAGATTCCTTATTTTAATCACGAATCTTTTCTTGAGTATTAATAGCCGTTTGTAGATTTTAATTACAAGATGAGAGTTTGACAGTAGATATCTATGGTTGAATTATATCAATCGATCACTATATATATATATATATATATATATATATATATATATATATATATATATATATATATATATATATATATATATATATATATATATATATATATATATATAGCCCCGGTCGATCACTTATATATATATATATATATATATATATATATATATATATATATATATATAGTAAGGTTTGTTTTAATTCAATTCAGTTTCAGTCAATTTAATAAATTTATAACAACATATACAATTAGAAATAGATTTATTGATTTATTTATATTTCGCAAAACGCAAAAATACCCGCAGCATAATTTAACATGCAATAGGTGGGTATCCTTTTGGTTAAACCTTATGGGTTTTAGAAAAAAGATACACCTCTTACAAAATATTATATCTTTACTAGTGTAAATTTAGTAATGATCAGTATCTTTGTATAAGTTCTGTACAATTACTTTTTTGATACTAACAGTTCATCTAGAAACGAAAATCCTTCTTGTTTTTGCAACCGTCATATTGATTTATTCTCTTAAGAAATTTTCAGCCTTGCTTGATAATTGATTTTTCATTACGGTTCTTCATTTACATTTAACAATGTTTTCAATTGGACAAAATTACATTTTTCCTTTTGCTAAAATAGAGCTGATATTATAAGAAGCAACCGCACGGCATAAACAATAATAATGAAAATCTTGATTCTTGATTTATCTGTGTTTCCTCTTTTTAACCGCAAAAAAGTTCGTAAACTGATGCACTGCAATACAGGCATAGATTTAGATCAACTATAAGTCAGATAAATAACTAATTAGCTTTAAAGTTCTCTATACAAAGTTTTAAACCTCACATAAATTCTATTAAAACTACGAAAAATGGTTTGAATCGAAAGATCGTTGTTACCTGAAGGTGTTTTCAGCTGCAGAAGCCCACAAAATTGTAAAATATCATGCTTGAAAACCATTAGTTCTCTACAAATTTAAAAATTTTATTTTTCACTCTATCACACATGGTAGAGCAATCCGTCTAACATACATAACTAAACCGACCGCTCACACGGGGTGGGTATATTATTTTCTACTGTTGGTTTAGCAGAAGTCACGAAAATAGATGGTATATAAACAAAAATAGACTCGAAGGACGAAAATAGATACTATATTTTGTACAACTCCTTTTAAAACCAGGTACAGGTTTTGAGGATTTAGGGTCGATGGAGCTTTAGGAATTTGGAGCTGGAACTTGGAGGCAAAAATAGGTAACTTGGAGCCAAAAATAGGGAACTTGAAGCCAAAAATAGGAAACTTGGAGCCAAAAATAGGGAACTTAGAGCCAAAAATAGGGAACTTGGAGCCAAAAATAGGGAACTTGAAGCCAAAAATAGGGAACTTGGAGTCAAAAATAGGGGACGTGGAGCCAAAAATATGGAACTTGGAGCCAAAAATAGGGAACTTGGAGCCGTAAATAAAAACCGCTAAAACGTTTACCTAAGCTTAAGCGAAGCCTTAATCTAACCCCCAGTCATTTTTTTGCTCCAAGTTCCTATTGCTCGTGGCTCTAAAGACCCCGTACCGCTTATAGCAGTTAGCCAATTTGTAGTCGTCTGAAATTTTTTAGAACCTAGAGCCGTGCAAAATAAAACTTGGAGCCGAAAGTAAAAAAAAACGGTTAGGTATTAGGTTTATGTTTTTGCTTAGGCTAAGGATGGTTTTTTACAGATTTTAAATCTTCGACTCCAAGTTTCCCACTTCCAGTTTTAAATCTTCGGCTCCAAGGACCCTACATTTCAAACCATACCCTATTTTAAGGCAAAATTCCGGAATGGGTGTCGGGCACTCTCCTTCGGAATGGACCCGGTATTTACGAGATCGGACTCGACTATTACAATCACCTTTTCGACCCCTTGGCGCTCATTCAGAGATTTCACATAGACACAAGAGGACGGGTAAGTTGCATATCTTTTTTTAAAGTCCGCATTTAAAAACACTATGAACAAATTCACCATAGGCCAAAATCATCATAAACAGTACAAAATAACCATAAAGTGGTGTCAACTCACCGTAATATAATGCGTTTGCAATATCTCCTTTAAATTTTGACACTTGGAAAATACGAATAAAATTCATCATTGTTTAGTTTGTTTTTATGACTTTGTTTAGGCTTAGAAAATAAAAGAAAAAATTTTGAATGCTTTTATGATTAAAACTTAAGTTTTTAAACAAATTTTAGTATGCAAACGCATTGATTGTTATGGTGAATTTTGCCATGAGGATTTAAGACTACTTTTACGTTGGTTTTGCACATCACCCTTTTGCGCCTAGACATACGCCCGAGATAAAATCGTCCATTTTTCCTGCTTTTTATTTAAGGCATTTTCAAAGCTAGCTCAAAAATTTTACAAAGAAACAAGAGGATGGATGAGTTCATATCGACGTTACCATGACAGAATAAGTCAAAATTATCACAAAATACTCGTAATTGTGATTCTTTTTATTTCTAAACACACATTTACTGAACAAGTCAGAGTTTTTTAAGCTAATACTGATTATGACTTAACAGTTCGTAGTATAGACGATTAAAAACGGTAAAATGCGTCCACAGCACAGCTCAATGGTTGCGGTAGTCACGAAATTGGTTGCGTCTAGAATTTGGTGAGTGGCCATTTTAAAAGTGTTTCAAAACACAAATCAATAGCTGTGACTGTAACAATATTTTTTTAATTTTAAAATTTGATTTTAAATTAATTAATTAAAAAAGTTTCAAAAATTTGAAAGTTTATTTATTTCGGATAGAGCAAGATACGCAAGACCGATATATGTTGGAGCTAACTGCGCAAACAAATACTAAATAAAACAATAGTAGCAAACAATCGTTATTATCACAATATACTGTAGCATGTCTTAGTTAGGATTCGATTTTGGGATCTTCAGTACGGAAGACGTGCACAATGCATGTGACAACCAAGCCTACATTAGAGTTTTCCTGGTTTTTTGCCTTTTGAAATCCTGCACTTCTATTAAAGTGTGTGGTTTTTGCTGTGCTTTTAAAATTGTGTCTTTTTAAAAGAAAAAAAGCACAGCCAATTAAAGTTTTATTTTAAAAAAACAACACTTGCACTGCGTGGCACCAAAAATGCACACAGCAACTTAAAATTTACATAATACAAAGGTTATAAGATCAAAAAATAGTTTTAACTATAGAATGTTTATATTAGTAAATCTTCCTTCCTCTTTCTTTCCAATGTCGGCTGAAACGAGCAGTTTCGCAAGTGTTTTACTCGTCGTAGTTCCTTCAAATTAAAGCGCAAGACATAATCTACATTTTTTTAAGCTTTTATGAAACTGAAGAGTTGGTCCCCAATCCTCCTTTTTTAAAATCTCCTTTCTAAGTTCCCAATTTTTTGTTTTAATGTGTATTAAAATTAGTGATGTTCCAAATCTCCAACATCATACTTTGCGAAATTGAGCTCTAGCCATTTAAGACCGACGGAGCTTCGGAGCTCCGGGAAACATTAGCAGTTGAAATGGGATGTATTACAGGTATTCTACACGTCGCAGTTCCTTCAAAGCGAAGCGTACGATCGAAATCTGGCCGCCTCCCAAATCGTATCTTCCGAGTTCGGAACCAGCCAGCGCCCGGACCCTCGGAGCAAACTCGGCCCCAGGTACAAATCGTTATTTTTCCTTAATTTTTCAATCCACGATTTTTTTTATTTTGTAGAGAAAAAGCAAAAATATATTAAACGCAGTTCCCGAATTTTTCTTCTGATGTTTTTAATACACAAATTTCTATATTTTTGTTTAGTAAAAAAGATATAGCATAGCTCCGGAGTTTTTGTGCTAAAAGTCAAAAACTGTTAAGGCTGCTTTATACTTATGACAAAACGTCCTTTGGACAAAGTCCAAAGGACAAAAGTCCTTTGGACAAAGTCCAAAGGATAAAAGTCCTTTGGACTTTGTCTAAAGGACAAATACAGCGTAAAAACGTCCTTTGGACTTTGTCCTTTGGACAAAGTCCAAAGGACAACATCCAAAGGACAACGTGTTCATACTTTCTTGTCCTTTGGACTTTTCTTTTTGGATTTTGTGCTTTGGACTTTGTCCAAAGGACAAATTTTAAGTAGCGTTCATACTTCGTCCAAAGGAAAAAGTCCAAAGGACGTTTTGGCTTGTCCAAACGACGTTTTGGCTTTTCTAAAATTGTCCTTTGGACTTTGTCCAAAGGACGTTTTGTCATAAGTATGAACCAGCCTTTAGGTTAAATTTTCAAATTTTCACCTCACTCTTCTTCCGAGTAAATACCAACGTCCAATACCGCCGTTGAACACCACTTCACTGAAGCTTGTGGCCAAACAAACATTACGATTGATTGTTAGATTTAAAACGAGCCAAAGTTAAAGACCAACATGCTGCAATGGTGGTATAGAACAAATGTTTTCGATACAGTTTCTTAAATATAATTATATATAAACCAAAGCTTGCAATGCTTATTTCTGAAGTTTAACAGTCTAACAAAAAGGATCTCAACGGCTTCTTTTACAACAGCTTATTATTTCAACAATTCAACTGAAGAAAATTTACCAACTAATTTCTTTTTAGGTTTTAATACGAACAAATCGTGATGTTATATTTATTAATTTTAGTCATTGTACTTAAGGTAGAACACTACAGTTAGATTTTGACGGCAGATCTTTTCTTATTAATTTTTACTAACGTAGTTTGACCTGCTCATTCAATTTTTGACATTCATTTTTCTTTAAAAAATTGTTATCGCCCACAATTATTAAATGACACCAATAAAATACATGTCAAAAATACATTATATTATAATAAAATTCATTACCAAAAATATTCAATTTTTTTCATTTTTCATTTAGCGTATCTTAAATAAAAAAAACACTTTTTTAATTAAAAAGTTAAAAATTAATACAAAAAATTTTTTCGACGTTAAAAATATTGCTTGCGATTGACTCGAACCTATGGGTCCGAGGATTGGGGACAGACACGTTAACCACAGGCTACTGACCCATCTGAGATCTCTCTCGTAAAAGATACTTTTAAACAAACGTTTTGAAATGTAGTTTCTCCGCGTCAAATCAAAAAAATTTAAATGAAAATTAAAAAAATTGATTTGCGCAGATTTTAATGAAAGTTTGAAAATAGTTAGACACGAGTCTAATCAATACTTTGAATTGTATTTGATTAAAAAACTAATTCAGGATTTTTTTTATTTGATTTTTCTTTTAAAAACATTGGTTTTTTATAATTTTCTTAAAATTTTGAATCACGTTTTACTCCGAACCACATCTAAAAGTTGCCCCCTATTTTTTGTTCACTTTCTATAAAATTGCAGGAAAAACTGAGCTAATCAAATTTTTTAAATGGATAAAATCTGTTTTTTTTTTACCTTTAAATTCATCAAACTATATCTCGAAATAGAACATTCAGTAAACAATGAAACTATTACCGTTGGATTCATCATAATCTGAGCTTTCGATCGCGCTATATTTTTGTCAGACAAAAATTAATATCTAAGTTGATATCTAACTTTTAGTAAAAATCGTCATAACTCTGGTGTTCTACCTTAAAAACTTTAAAACTGCTTTGATTCTTATGTTTGTTAGAGTTCAAAGCATTTTGCTTTTCATATAATTTTAATTACGGTAGGTTATTTATTGGAATTCTTAATGATAATTTTCAAAAAAGTTTTACCCTTTAAAACCCTTTAAAATGAGGCGTCTGTATTTGCTGATGAGCCCCACTTTCGCCTCGGGTTATTGGGGATGGAAAAATCCGTCCGAATTTAGGGGCGAAACGTATTTTTTCACCACATGTTTAAATTTATAGTTATAAGGCGCGTTTATAGTATGGTTTTTGATTTCATATATTATTATTTTTTGCGTGTTTTATAAATTTATTCTATAATATTGTTGTAGTAAAAAGGTGTTGGGTTATTTTTACGTTCTTCCCACTTTTTTGCTTTATTTTTGATTATAAGATTGCTGTATATCTTAGTGGGTACAAAAATCTAATGTAATTTTAAGTCGGTAATCTACGACCATAAATGGAAGCATCTGCTTTTGTATTAAGGCTGAAGTGAACTATGGAACTATTTAGACTTCTTAGAAAGCGTGCACTTTTTCAGAATGAACATCAACATTGCAGCTTCAATAAGCTGATTAACATGCGAGAACCTACAGAAGCTAACAGTTTTCTACTGCTGAAAATGTTTACAAGGTTTAAGCTAAACTCTGTTATTTAAAACCCATAAATCTTTACCATCGAAAACATTCAAAAAAAATAAAACATTTTTTTGCTGACCATTAACGCCGTTCGTGTGTAATTCGGTCATGACAACAAATAACCATAACCTAAATTTGAAAGTCAATTAATTTTTAAAATTCGACATAAATTAAACTTGATCAGATGAGTCTATATGTTTATATAATTTCTATTTATTGATTTTAGATGGCGCAACCATTTATTTCCAAAGGGTCAAAGTGACAACGCCAATGAAAGCCTGTTGCTTCTGGGAGAAAAAATTTACGCTGTTTCCAGAAACGGTTTTCTGAGTGAAATCAGCTGGGATACGAAACAATTAAATACTTTAGGACAAGTAATCTATTAATATTTAATTAATTGTATTTTTGCCAAAAAATACAATAAAATTTTAGCTTACAGAAAAAATTAGACAAATCGTTTATAAACAATTTTGAAAGTAAAAATATTAATAATTATTTCAATACAAAAAAAATACAATTTAGTTATTTTATTGAGCTGTTTTTTTGTTATTTTCCCACTTAAATCGGTAAAATTGAACACTTGAATATGATCAATTAAAATTTTTCGAATTTTTAATTTTTTATTTTTTTCTCATGAAAGCAAGACCATTTTTAACATCCTTGACATAAGAATATCGCTAGTTATAAATGGAATATTTGAAGCCTCCTTGTATAGTCAGCTGAGATCTATATATGAAGGGTTTAAAACATAAGATACACTGGCATTATGAAAAAAACTTTGGAGGCATGTTTGAAATGTAAACATTTTTAAACCGCTTATTTCCAAAGGTTCAGAGTAAAAACGTGAAAGCTTTTTGCTTCTGCGAGAAAAAACTTACGCGCTGTTTCCAAAAAAAAAACGATTCTCTTAGTGAAATCAACTCATATCGTTTTAGGAAAATGTGAAAAATTACGTCAACATCCAAAATATTTCCGTTCATTCTCACTACGACAAAACCGGGAACGCTTACTTTCTAGCGTTGGGAAAACGGACCTACTACTTCCTGAAAATACCGCAAGCTCTCCACCGGGGACATTCCGATATGCTAAACAGCTCGACGAGTTTTGGCAATTCTTATCGCGGAGATAAAATTTCGACTAACGATCCTGGTAATCAGGATAGAATGAGTCAGAGTCGTCATAAAATACTCTTAATTGTGACTCTTTTTATCTATTTACGCACAAAATACTATAAACGAAATGAGTCAGAGTCACGTGAAATTTATACTGATTGTGATTCATTATGTTTGAGTAACGTCGTTTTATTTTCCATAGTTTAGAAATTCAATTCAATTTAAATTAATTAACATTAAATTATAATAATTAGTAAATTATGGATGAATATCTGCGCAGCCGTGTTGTAAAAAACCTGCATTAGCAGCGGTTATAAAACATCACTTATTGATTTTATTGATTTTGCGGTCCATTTGTTAAAATAGATATTTCATTATTGCTTTGTTTTTAATTTAATATAATTTAATTAATATTATTATTTTTTTTATTTATAGCAGACTATCGGCGCAGCCGAGTGGAAAAAATTTGCATAATAGGCGGAATTCCTGTGCAAAAATCCGAACAAACCTTCTTATCTGCGCAGTTTCGGCATGAGTTTGAATTATTTTGTCTTCTTCAAACTTCCAATTACAGTAAATCTCACCAAGTATAAATACGGAATTTCAAAGGATGGTCCATGTCCGATTGTTTGGAGTGGTCGTAGTGAGAATGAACGGAAATATTTTGGATGTTGACGTAATTTTTCACATTTTCCTAAAACGATATGAGTTGATTTCACTAAGAGAATCGTTTTTTTTTTGGAAACAGCGCGTAAGTTTTTTCTCGCAGAAGCAAAAAGCTTTCACGTTTTTACTCTGAACCTTTGGAAATAAGCGGTTTAAAAATGTTTACATTTCAAACATGCCTAAAGTTTTTTTCATAATGCCGGGTGTATTCTTATGTTTTAAACCCTTCATATATAGATTTCACTTGACTATATAGGAGTTAAATATTCCCATTTATAATTAGCGAAAATATCTTATGTCAAGGTGCTAAAAATGGTTTTTTCTTTCATGAGAATAAAATATCAAAATTCAAATTTTAATTGATCATATTCAAGTGTTCAATTTTACCGATTTAAGTGGGAAAATAACAAAAAAACAGCTCAATAAAATAACTAAATTGTATTTTTTTGTATTGAAAAATAATTATTAATATTTTTTACTTTTCAAAATTGTTTATAAACGATTTGTCTAATTTTTTACTGTAAGCTAAAATTTTATTGTATTTTTTGGCAAAATATACAATTAATTAAAAATATTAATAGATTACTTGTCCTAAAGTATTTAATTGTTTCGTATCCCAGCTGATTTCACTCAGAAAACCGTTTCTGGAAACAGCGTAAATTTTTTCTCCCAGAAGCAACAGGCTTTCATTGGCGTTGTCACTTTGACCCTTTGGAAATAAATGGTTGCGCCATCTAAAATCAATAAATAGAAATTATATAAACATATAGACTCATCTGATCAAGTTTAATTTATGTCGAATTTTAAAAATTAATTGACTTTCAAATTTAGGTTATGGTTATTTGTTGTCATGACCGAATTACACACGAACGGCGTTAATGGTCAGCAAAAAAATGTTTTATTTTTTTGAATGCTTTCGATGGTAAAGATTTATGGGTTTTAAATAACAGAGTTTAGCTTAAACCTTGTAAACATTTTCAGCAGTAGAAAACCGTTAGCTTCTGTAGGTTCTCGCATGTTAATCAGCTTATTGAAGCTGCGCTTTGATGTTGATGTTCATTCTGAAAAAGTGCACGCTTTCTAAGAAGTCTAAATAGTTCCATAGTTCACTTCAGCCTTAATACAAAAGCAGATGCTTCCATTTATGGTCGTAGATTACCGACTTAAAATTACATTAGATTTTTGTACCCACTAAGATATACAGCAATCTTATAATCAAAAATAAAGCAAAAAAGTGGGAAGAACGTAAAAATAACCCAACACCTTTTTACTACAACAATATTATAGAATAAATTTATAAAACACGCAAAAAATAATAATATATGAAATCAAAAACCATACTATAAACGCGCCTTATAACTATAAATTTAAACATGTGATGAAAAAATACGTTTCGCCCCTAAATTCGGACGGATTTTTCCATCCCCAATAACCCGAGGCGAAAGTGGGGCTCATCAGCAAATACAGACGCCTGATTTTAAAGGGTTTTAAAGGGTAAAACTTTCTTGAAAATTATCATTAAGAATTCCAATAAATAACCTACCGTAATTAAAATTATATGAAAAGCAAAATGCTTTGAACCCTAACAAACATAAGAAGTAAAGCAGTTTTAAAGTTTTTAAGGTAGAACACCAGAGTTATGACGATTTTTACTTAAAGTTAGATATCAACTTAGATATTAATTTTTGTCTGACAAAAATATAGCGCGATCGAAAGCCCAGATTATGATGAATCCAACGGTAATAGTTTCATTGTTTACTGAATGTTCTATTTCCAGATATAGTTTAATGAATTTAAAGGTAAAAAAAACAGATTTTATCCATTTAAAAAATTTGATTCGCTCAGTTTTTCCTGCAATTTTATAGAAAGTGAACAAAAAATAGGGGCAACTTTTAGATGTGGTTTGGAGTAAAACATAATTCAAAATTTTAAGAAAATTAAAAAAATCGATGTTTTTAAGAGAAAAATCAAATAAAAAAAATCCTGAATTAGTTTTTTAATCAAATACAATTCAAAGTATTGATTAGACTCGTGTTTAACTATTTTTAAAAAACTTTCATTAAAATCTGCGCGAATCAATTTTTTTTAAATTTTCATTTAAATTTTTTGATTTGACGCGGGGAAACTACATTTCAAAACGTTTGTTTAAAAGTATCTTTTACGAGAGAGATCTCAGATGGGTCAGTAGCCTGTGGTTAACGTGTCGGTCCCCAATCCTCGGACCCATAGGTTCGAGTCACTCGCAGGCAATATTTTTAACGTCGAAAAAATTTTTTGTATTAATTTTTAACTTTTTAATTAAAAAAGTGTTTTTTTTATTTAAGATACGCTAAATGAAAAATGAAAAAAATTGAATATTTTTGGTAATGAATTTTATTATAATATAATGTATTTTTGACATGTATTTTATTGGTGTCATTTAATAATTGTGGGCGATAACAATTTTTTAAAGAAAAATGAATGTCAAAAATTGAATGAGCACGTCGAACTACGTTAGTAAAAATTAATAAGAAAAGATCTGCCGTCAAAATCTAACTGTAGTGTTCTACCTTAAGTACAATGACTAAAATTAATAAATATAACATCACGATTTGTTCGTATTAAAACGTAAAAAGAAATTAGTTGGTAAATTTTCTTCAGTTGAATTGTTGAAATAATAAGCTGTTGTAAAAAAAGCCGTTGAGATCCTTTTTGTTAGACTGTTAGACTTCAGAAATAAGCATTGCAAGCTTTGGTTTATATATAATTATATTTAAGAAACTGTATCGGAAACATTTGTTCTATACCACCATTGCAGCATGTTGGTCTTTAACTTTGGCTCGTTTTAAATCTAACAATCAATCGTAATGTTTGTTTGGCCACAAGCTTCAGTGAAGTGGTGTTCAACGGCGGTACTGGACGTTGGTATTTACTCGGAAGAAGAGTGAGGTGAAAATTTGAAAATTTAACCTAAAGGCTGGTTCATAGTTATGGCAAAACGTCCTTTGGACAAAGTCCAAAGGACAATTTTAGAAAAGCCAAAATGTCCTTTGAACAAGCCAAAACGTCCATTGGACTTTTCCTTTGGACGAAGTATGAACAACTTAAAATTTGTCCTTTGGACACAGTTCAAAGAACAAAATCCAAAGGGAAAACTCAAAAGGACAAGAAAGTATGAACACGTTGTCCTTTGGATGTTGTCCTTTGAACTTTGTCCTTGTCCAAAAGACGTTTTTACGCTGTATTTGTCCTTTGGACAAAGTCCTAAGGACTTTTGTCCTTTGGACTTTGTCCAAAGGACTTTTGTCTTTTGGACTTTGTCCAAAGGACGTTTTGTCATAAGTATAAAGCAGCCTTAACTGTTTTTGACTTTTAGCACAAAAACTCCGGAGCTATGCTATATCTTTTTTACTAAACAAAAATATAGAAATTTGTGTATTAAAAACATCAGAAGAAAAATTCGGGAACTGCGTTTAATATATTTTCGCTTTTTCTCTACAAAGTAAAAAAAAATCGTGGATTGAAAAATTATGAAAAAATAACAATTTGTACCTGGGGCCAAGTTTGCTCCGAGGGTCCGGGCGCTGACTGGTTCCGAACTCGGAAGATACGATTTGGGAGGCGGCCAGATTTCGATCGTACGCTTCGCTTTGAAGAAATGGAGGAGCTGCCGGGACATGTTAGAATATGCCTGTAATACATCCCATTTCAACTGCTAATGTTTCCCGGAGCTCCGAAGCTCCGTGTAGAATACCTGTAATACATCCCATTTCAACTGCTAATGTTTCCCGGAGCTCCGAAGCTCCGTGTAGAATACCTGTAATACATCCCATTTCAACTGCTAATGTTTCCCGGAGTTCCGAAGCTCCGTGTAGAATACCTGTAATACATCCCATTTCAACTGCTAATGTTTCCCGGAGTTCCGAAGCTCCGTGTAGAATACCTGTAATACATCCCATTTCAACTGCTAATGTTTCCCGGAGCTCCGAAGATCCGTCGGTCTTAAATGGCTAGAGATCAGCTTCGCTCGGTATGATGTTGGAGATTTGAAACATCACTAATTTTAACACACATTAAAACGAAGAACTGGGAACTTAGAAAGGAGATTTAAAAAAAAAGAGGATTGGGGACCAACTCTTTAGTTTTATAAAAGTTTTAAAAAATGTAGATTATCTCGCACTCTTTAATTTGAAGGAACTACGACAAATAAAACACTTGCGAAACATGTCGTTTCAGCCGGCATTGGAAAGAAAGAGAAAGGAAGATTTACTAATTTAAACATTCTATATAGTTAAAACTAATTTTTGATCTTATATCTTATATCTTATTTTTGACCTTTGTAATATGTAAATTTTGAGTTGTTGTGGGCATTTTTGGTGCCACCCAGTGCAAGTGTTGTTCTTTTTTAAAATAAAACCTTAATTGGTTGTGCTTTTTTTCTTTTAAAAAGAACCAATTTTAAAAGCACAGCAAAAACTATACACTTTAATAGAACTGCAAGATTTCAAAAAACCCAGGAAAACGCTAATGTGAGTTTGGTTGTCACATGCATTGTGCACGTCTTCCGTACTGAATGCGTTTGCAAACTAAAATTTGTTTAAAAAACTTAAGTTTCATTCATAAAAAAAATTCTAAATGTTTTATTTTTTTCTAAGCCTAAACAAAGTCATAAAAACAAACTAAACAATGATGAATTTTATTCGTATTTTCCAAGTGTTAAAATTTAAAAGAGATATTGCAATCGCAATGTATTTATGGTGAGTTGACACCACTTTATGGTTATTTTGTACTGTTTATGATGATTTTGGCCTATGGTGAATTTGTTCATGGTGTTTTTAAATACGGACTTTAAAAAAAGATGAGCAACTTACCCGTCCTCTTGTGTCTATGTGAAATCTTTGAATGAGCGCCAAGGGGTCGAAAAGGTGATTGTAATAGTCGAGTCCGATCTCGTAAATACCGGGTCCATTTCGAAGGAGAGTGCCCGACACCCATTCCGGAATTTTGCCTTAAAATAGGGTATGGTTTGAAATTTAGGGTCCTTGGAGCCGAAGATTAAAAACTGGAAGTGGGAAACTTGGAGTCGAAAGAGTAAAAGCCATCCTTAGCCTATGCAAAAACATAAATCTAATACCTAACCTTTTTTTTTTACTATCGGCTCCAAGTTTTAATTTTCACGGTTCTAGGTTCTATAAATTTTCAGACGACTACAAATTGGCTAACTGCTATAAGCGGTACGGGGTCTTTAGAGCCACGAGGAATGGGAACTTGGAGCAAAAAAATGACTTGGGGTTAGATTAAGGCTTCGCTTAAAGGAGCACTGTCACAAATCAAATTCCTATAAGGCCCGAACCGGACTGCTCCTTTAATACCAAACCTACCTAACTCAACTTTGGTATTTAGAATGCTCCACTACAAGGCTACAATATTTTTAAATTTCAGCTGAATCGGTTCAGTATTAAGGGAGCAGTCCGGTTGGGGCTTTATAGGAATTTGATTTGTGACAGTGCTCCTTTAAGCTTAGGTAAACGTTTAAGCGGTTTTTATTTACGGCTCCAAGTTCCGGAATTTTGCCTTAAAATAGGGTATGGTTTGAAATTTAGGGTCCTTGGAGCCGAAGATTTAAAACTGGAAGTGGGAAACTTGGAGTCGAAAGAGTAAAATCTGTAAAAGCCATCCCTAGCCTAAGCAAAAACATATACCTAATACCTAACCGTTTTTTTTTTACTTTCGGCTCCAAAATTTTAATTTTCACGGCTCTAGGTTCTATAAATTTTCAGACGACTACAAATTTAGAACGTCTTTAGAGCCACAAGCGGAGAACTTGGAGCCGTGGAATATTTTTGGGAACTTGGAGCAAAAAATGGTTTGGGGTTCGATTAAGGCTTCGCTTAAGCTTATGTAAACGTGTTAGCGATTTTTATTTGCGGCTTTAAATTCCCAACTTAAGGGCAGGTCACAGCTTTGACTTACCGCTTATGGCTTACTTTAGCGTTTTGCCTTGGGACTTAAGACTTAAGCCTGCCAGTTCACAGCTACCTAATAATTGGCTTATGACTTAAACATTTTTTGCTGAAATTTTAATAAAAACATCGAATTTGCAATACATTTAATGACAAGTTAGTCAATTTAAATTTGAAGTTAAGTCATTTTACGCATTTTTAGAAATAGTTTGTCCTTCTACTAAAACTAGGCAGAAAAACAATCATCATGAAACTGCATTTCAGAAAAAAATTGTTTTTGTGTTCTTCAAAATTATCTAATTAGAAGATTTCGAATAGGATACCTTAAATACAAAAAAACTGCGTTTTTTACCGTTAAAAACTGGGAAAAACCAATTACGATTCTTAAAAAGTTTTAAAAAATTTAAATTTAACACGGAATCAATAAAAATCATTTAATTAGATTAAGAAACACCCCAAAAACTAGAGATTGTGAACGCATTAAATATATAGTAGGCTTTATTGATTATGAATAGTGTTTTTATATGTACAAGTACAAAAAAAAACACAGACTGAAATTTTTATATATTTGGTATCGTAAATAATTTCCAGCTTACTTTTTATACTACGAATCTTAACTTTAAAAAAAGACTTCTTTACAAACAAACAAAAAAACAAAGGAGAGTGTGTGAAAAATCCTAAATTCTAAAACAAATAATAATTTAAAGCATCCGTCCCTCGTGGAAAAGGTCAAAAAGGATAATAAACAGTTTTCAGGAAGGGGCAAACCAGACAACGTATTCAACCAACGTTTTTAGATGTTTGAAGAACTATCTAAAGCTTTCATTTTTGAAATTATTTTTTAAGAAGAAGCTTCAAAATTTAAGAATTCAACAATCTACAATTTTTTTAATTGCGCAGTTTTGTTGGGTGTATAATTTTTTTCTTAGATTTATGACAAAATTTTGGTTTTTTTTTCCCAATTTTCTGATAAAGTATTAAAACAAAGTTTATTTTGTCGTTTTGTTTTAAAAACTTTCATTTTTCATAAAAAAACATTTGTTTTTAATCTTTAAAAGGAAAAGATTTAACTAAAAAGATAAGCAGCAATACGAAACTGAAAAAA
>JASAMX010015630.1:0-14498 GCA_030248175.1 Microlaimidae sp. YZB2_3
AGCTTTCCAACGATACCTCATTCTTCTTAATCCGTTGGGTGGTTAGGAAGGAGTTAGGGAACACACAGACAGACAGACAGACACACACACACACACATTACGTCTATTTATATATAGATAGTGGTACCAAAAATATATAATATACCGAAAAATGTGCAACTCCTATATAAAAAAGTACAGAAAAGGTTGCCTTTATAATGAGCCTCTCCATTTAAATGACACTCTCCACTATAATGGCATAGTAGTCATTTTAATTCGGCGAGTTAAAATGGAGAAGAAGCCATTATAATAGCCATTTATTCATTTAATTTCACTTTATATATACAAGTGTAATACTGTCCGGGCCGCACGAGTTTTACCGTGTTTGACAGTATTAAACCAACACGGGAAAACTCGTGCGGCCCGGACAATATTACAATTGTAAGTATATATGAAGTGAAATTAAATCAATAAATGGCTATTATAATAGCTTCCTCTCCATTTTAACGCGCCGAATTAAAACGGCTACTATGCCATTTTAGTGGAGAGTGTCATTTAGATGGAAAGGCTCATTATAATGGCCTACTTTTTCGCACTTTTTTATATAGGAGTTGCACATTTTTTGGTATATTATATATTTTTGGTGGTACCAGTTACAAAATAATGTAAATTCATTATTCAGCTGCAAAGGTTTTTGTTGGACAGTTTAATTGTTAATATTGTTTCACTATATGTTTTATATTTGCATAAAAATCCCGGTGCCAGATATTGTGCAAGATTTTTTTGTACTTTTGTTCAGTATTGTGTGTTTTTCTTGTATTTTTTATCGAGCTTCATTTGTTTTATAATTAAAATAAAAACTCCAATTGCTTTTGATATTGGTATTATAGTTTTTAAAGTAAAATAAAAAAAATGAGGAACTTTAAAGAACTGTTTGATTACGTTTCGTTACAAAGATAAATTTTGGTTTCACCAGTTTTTATTAAGGATTAATTCCATGAATGGACAATTTCAGAAAATTAAAACCGAAAACGTTCGGATTTTTGACCCAAAACGAATTGGGTTCCAGATATTTGTTATTTGTAAAGTCAAAAATGTTCCAAATAGTTAAAATTAAACTTGATCTTCTTATGTTTTCCATTCGATTTTACTTGGCCAGATAGATATAATTCAATCATTTAAAATTTTCAAGCTTCCATTTTTATATTTTTGTGTTGTACGTTTATTAGATCTTTTATGCTTTATAAGATATTTAATTGAAACGTTAAAGAAGATAAAATTAATTAATGTAACTTCATAGTATAAGAACGCAAAAAGTTTCATGTTTTTGTAAATTTTTTTGTAAAGCAAGCAATTTATAGACTCAGTAAATTTTTTTGTAAAGCAAGCAATTTATAGACTCAAACTTTTTGTCTTCGATTTTAATGATTTTTTGGTGAAAACCTCACCTCAACGCTCAATAAATGTCCCACAATTGTTTTTTCGTCTAAATATATTGTCTTTTGAGAGAAATAACCCTTTTTTTAGAGACTCTGTACCTAACAAATTGCTAAGTTGATATAAAAATTTACAAATAATGCACTCAAGGAAAAAAAATTCTAACATAATTGTATTGTTTGATAAAACTGATTTTATTCGAAAATTATTCGTTCATACTACGGGTGTGCATTGCCGGGAAATTTCATTTTAGCCGCGCCTTAGCTTTAGTACTAAAGGTTCAAATATTGTTTAGCCTTAGCTTTAGTGCTAAGCCCAAAAAAGGCTTGGTACTAAAGCACTTTAGCCTTAGCTTTTGCCAAACTGACAAATATAGAACTGTTCCTAAATTTTAATTGTATTAATTATCCCTATTTTAAGTTAATTCTTAGTATTGCATTGTTAAGTTTACAGTTAAAACTTAAAACTAAAGACGTTTTTAACGTTTATTGCATCAGGTTTTAGTTTTATATTTTGAAAATATTATTTTTAGGCTTTATTTTACAATTTTAAAGTTGATCTTGGAACTGTATTCCAGTTTTAACTTTAAATGTTAATAGCTATATCAAAAATGGTTAACTATCAAGAATAGTTTTTCTGAAATGAATATCCAAAGCAACAAAACATTTAACAAACATTTTTTATTAAAAAAAACGCTTGCTGCATAATAAACTTCACAAAATGCCCATATGAAATATTAAAAATAAGATTATTTTAATATTAAGCACTTAGAAACTCAAAAAATACTTCAAAAAATGCAACAAAAATCAGTATTTTAAATTTCTTAAAAATGCGGTGCGGAGTCAAACTTTTTGTCTACAGTTTGGTTAATATTTTTTGAAAACCTTACCCCTGCTCCCCAATAGCACACAAAAATTTTTTGGACAAAATATTTGCAGTGGTTAAGGAGTTATTACCCCTCAAAAATGGCATTTTTCGACAATTATGTACGTGACAAAGTGCTCAATGGGTATTAATATTTACTTTACAAATTATGCACTCAAAGGCTACTTTCTACTCTATGTTGATACCTTGATCGTTAAGATTGGTCGAGTATTTGTCGAAACATTGCGTTTCCCATACAAAAAACCCGCGATTTTTTCGTTAAAAACACCAAACGACGGCAGTGATTGTGTGAAAATTACCCAACCTTTCTTTCCTTCACTTCGTGTTTTTAGAGAAAAAATCGAGTGTTTTTTGTACGAGAAACGCAATATCTCGACAAATACTGCACCAATCTTAACGATAAAGGTATCAAATTAAAGTAGAAAGTAGCCGGCTTTCTTTTAATGCATAATTTGTAACAAAAATCGTTATACCCATTGAGCAATCTTTCACGTACAGAATTGTCAAACAACACCCTTTTTGGGGGGTCCGTACTTCTAAACCACTGAAGATATTTTTTGAAAAAAATTGTTTTGTTGAAAAAATTTTTGTGGGCTATTAGGGGCAGGGGTAAGGTTTTCAAAAAAATATCAAAATCAAAGACAAAAAGTTTAACTCTGCACCGCACCTTTAAACAAAAATAAGAAACACAAAAAAATAAAACCCCATATTCATAGCACCTTGAAACTAAAATTCATTTTAATCGCTTTGATTAGCATTATTGTTCAAAATACTCATTTATGTTTCTTTTAAAGTAAAAATATATTATATTCAATTTCAGATAAGCATGGTTTTTTGGCAGCTAAGAGTGGGGGAAGGGGTTGAGGTGGTGGTTACGCGGGGTAAATTGCATCTGAAATTCTAGGAAGGATGTATCGATGTATAAAAAATTTTGAAATTTAGAAGAGAGTCAAAGCGTGTCTTGTGGGTTTTCAAATCAAAATATTTTAGATGTGTCAGATTTAAAATTCTGAAGGAGAGTCAGGTTAAAGAAGTTAAAATATTTTTTGAGGAGAACTTGATTTTTGTCTAGGAGGGAGGTCCAAAATTTTGTGGTTAAAGAACCCCACCATACTTCTCCATTTCATGGATATAAATCTCATTAAATAATCATGTTTTTCATTGGTGAACACTTTTTTTGGTTTTTATGATCATTTTTTCGGTCAATCTTTTTTGGGTGATTTTCATTTTCCTGGCAAAAGCTAACGTTTTGCCGGGCCCATACCTTTTGCCGAGCTTTTGCCAGCTAATTTCAGTTTAGCCGCGCCTTAGCTTTAGTACTAAGCCCAAAAATTCCTTTAGTACTAAAGCACTTTAGCTTTAGTACTAATGACACCCGTAGTTCATACAACCGTAATCTAAATCTTAGTAGAACTGAAGGAGATTGGGTCACAATTATTTTATTGTCAAAATTTTAATTACATTATAATTTTTGTAAAATATTGGGTCATAATTATTTTATTCTCAAGATTATAATTACATTATAATCTTTGTAAAATATGCAATTTGTTGTGAGACCAAAGTTTTATGCATAATAAATAAAGTTATTATTTTTTATTATCTTCACATATAAAAAAACTGACAGCATAGCATCAATAATCAAAAAACTACTAGCGTAACTGACTTAATTTCGGCCACCAATTTAGGGTGTTAGAAAATTGATTTATTTTTAAAACACAAAAGAACTAGCACGAAAGTAACTTGATTAATGTTGAATAAAGTGTTTTTGCAAAAGTTTTGTATTTTTGTTATTCTAAATTATCAACATTTTTATACAAAAAGTGAATTTTTTGTGATTTTCCTAATTTTTGCTTTGTGTTTAAACTGCATCAAATTTAGATCGAAGCAATATAACCTTAAAATATCTTCTATTTAAGGTTCAAAGTTGTTAATTTTCATGTTTTGATATTTTCTTCAAAATCATTTTGCAATGAGTTTAACTAACTGCGCATTTTAAGTTCCGTTAATTTCGGCCACCTGAAAATTTAGGTGAAAGAACCTGCCGTTTTTTGCTGTTTTTAAATATCATTGTATTACCGTATTTATAAAAGTTTTTTTTTGCTCGTTTGACTTTGTTTTGACGTTTTTTAAGCCAAAAATAAAAATTGAACAAAAAATACAAATTATTAAAAACTTGTTTTTTTTTAAGGTTTTGACATAATTATTTAAAGTCTTGCTAATAACTATTAAAGTTCGCAAACGGGAAAAATTAAGTTATATGTACCAAGAACAATACTTAAGGGTAAATTTGCAACCCTTAGAAATTTTTATTGTTCGTTTAAGCAATAGTTTAATGGCCAGTTTTTTGTAGGTGGCCGAAATAAATGGCACGCGCCTTAACTTCGGCCACTTTAAAAAAAAGTTTAAACCTTCACTGATTTTTAAGCGTAACAGAAATATTCAAATTTTGCACTGGAATAACAAATATAGCTATTGTTTGATTTTTAGGCCAAATTTTGGCTTGATTGAAAAAGCCAGAAAAAACTTATTCAAAAAAATAAAAAAGGGGGCCGAAATTAAGTCAGTTACCCTACTTCTTTTAAAACCCCAAAAATATTTTGTACTAAATAAATGAGCAATATATAGAAATTTGTGCCTTTAAAAAATTATTGTTTTCCATAGTATTGATGGGCAGCCCCCGGCCCAGTCCACTAAATGGCGGTTTGCCTATCCACAGTTATGCAGTTCAAGCGTTTGCGAAAAGAGCTTTCAAAAACGAGAAAATGCTGGAATTTTAACGCGTTATTGTTGGTAGATTCGCGGGAAGCTTCGCTGAGTATAAACCTTTCAGTAGACTGGATCTAGTGGAAAAACCTGGCCAAAATTTTCGAAAGTCCGTAAAACCTGTTGCGGGAGTTACCTGGAATAATTTTTAGTGGGGAAATCTTACTATACAGGCACACAAGACAGGACTGGATTATTTGTATTGGGAATAAAAATAAGGGTCCTTGTTAAGTATTTATGGATGGGATTGCATTCTGTGTTTAGTTTCTGAAGAAATAAACCAGTCAGTTTTGTTTTTTGGAATTATTTTTGAGGTAAATGTAGGATAAAAAATATGTGATCAAAGGGAATGTTCCGGAGTTAAATATTACTAACAAAAGAGTAATCGTAGTAAAAACTAGGAAAGTGGCATTTTGTTTAGTTTTTTGAGACAACGGGCGAGCAAAAATTTTGGTCGAAAAATTAAGCCCCCAGAAAACTAATTTAATTTTAGTGCTTGGTATTGCTAATTTTTTTTTTAAAAGGAGCACTGTCACAAATCAAATTCCTATAACGCCCGAACCGGACTGCTCCTTTAATACTGAACCGATTCAGCTGAAATTTTAAAATGTTGTAGCCTTGTAGTGGAGCACTCTAAATACCAAAGTTGAGTTAGGTAGGTTTGGTATTAAAGGAGCAGTCCGGTTCGGGCGTTATAGGAATTTGGTTTGTGACAGTGCTCCTTTAATTTTCTCGAGTAATATCAAAAATATATAACTAATATATGTTATATATTTTTGTTAATATCAAGAATACATAAAAATTATGTATTCTTGATAATATGTAAAAAATTTTAACGCTTTTGGAGGTTAATAATAAATTTTCCATTTTGATCAGAGGCAGCTTCTTGGTATCGTTTTGGCAGTAAAACCTTTTTTTTTGTACATTCGTCTTATATTGATTTGGTTCTTGCAGCAACAGTAGAGGTCGATGTTTTCCCCGCTATAATCGTCATACAGTCGCCAGGAAAACAAAAGCCGATATCCAATCAGCGTCTGCGTAAAAAATCGATATCACAAACGAAATTCCGAACACTTCCGTTCTGTCCGATGGCTGAAGATTGGCCGGACTGAGCAGCGATAGCCAATCAGCGTCTTCGTAAAAAATCGATATCATAAAAATCGACATCATGGCGTTACAAAAACACTTCCGAGCACTCGTCCGTCCTGTCATCCGAAGACTGGCGATTGGCTGGGCTGAGCAGTTCCACACAAACACCGGGGGAACGGCGCCCGCTCCCCGCCTTGTACACGGCTAGAGCGGGACCAACCCCGTTGGATGTGGAGCCCGGAAAACTGTGCCTGGGACCGTTCGACCCCGGAAAGCTGATTTTGGTACTGTTTTTCGGAGGCAGATGCACGGTCAAGTCCGGGGATCTGTCGTTGGACACAGAATGATTGATTAGACGCTGCTTGGAGACGCCAGCTCTACCGGTTTCGGTTAGATAGCCATTTCGGTGCAACCTAAAACATGCGAAGTTTTTAGTAAATAAAAATTTGATCAGAAAAATATTTGGGCTGATAAAATAACTCCAGCGATTATATCGGGATAACGGTAGATTTTTTGTATAAATAGATTTATTTTGTAAAATATACAGATTTTTGAATTTCGTCTAAATTTTCTGCAGACAAAGCTATGAATTTTATGTTCGTGTTGGTGGGGTGGTGGGTATGGGGTTTTTATTTTCACCAGTACATAATTACTAATAAAGAGAACATGTTTTGTACAAAAGCAAGCAAATACTGCAGGTTTTATTGGATTGCGGAATAAAAACTGAGAAAGAGCCTATTTTACGACAAACAATATTTAAAACAATGACAATTCCTATTTCTAATGCAAGACTATTTGGTTAAAAATCTAGTTAATATAGATATTTGTTATAAACAGTGATTTATGGGTTCGTTTTGATTAATTATCACACGACCCCCATATTTTTGAACAAACAACAACTGACATTTATAAACAATAAATTTATATTCTAACGAAGTGATGCTCCAAAAAACTCTCCGGTTTTCGGAGCTCCGCCATACATATTTTTGTATTTTTGTTAGGAATAAATAAAATTCAATGCCATAAAATATTTTGTCAGCTAATTTTTGAAAATTGATATTTTCTGAAAACTTATTTAAAACAATAAAACATTCCTGAAAATCTAAATAGAATCATTTAGAACATATTTCAAGTTTAACTAAGCTTATCTCTCATTTAAAAGGTGGAGGTGGAGCTCCCAAGCTCCGAGCTCAAATTTAACTGACTGGAGCTGCGGAGCATTATAATGAAAGATATACATCACTTATTCTGACATGTTTAAGATTAAAAATGAAATAACTTGCGCATTATTTGTTTTAAAGTCGCAGTACTCCAAATAATAGTGTTTCAGTCATTTTTTGCCTGTGGAATTAATTTAAAAAATTCCGTTTGTTTTGTTTCACTTAAAAAAAATAATTTGTTTGTTTTTCTGATGAGTTAAAAATTTACCGAAACTTTGCAATTAAAAAATAAAAAACACAACACGAAACCTTATTTTTTACCAGACAACAAAATAACATTTTTACATGAAAGTTTACACAATCATTTTGTAAATTTGAATCCCAAAAACACAAAAAATGACGTACGTTTTCGAACATCAACTATACTGCCGAACTTAGAATCTGTGCAAAACAAGTGGGTTGTGTGTTTTAAAAATCGCCACACGAAACTTAATAAAAAAATAATATGGATTGGTTTCTCAATCAAATTAGAGGACACCGAACAAGGGGCGCTGTGTTTTAAAAGTCACCACACCGAAATCGGTAAAAAAATTACATGGTAATTGATTAAATCAATTGCTTCTCAACCACATTTAAAAGAAGGAAACCAAGAATGGTATTTTTTAAAAGTCACCATATTAAACTTGACCAGAAATCAAATAGGTTGGCTTCTTAACTACATTTAGACGACTCACGACTTATCTTTACGGGAACCCATAAATTTTGTACTCATTGGCAATAAAGTTTTAATGGATCAGCAGAATTATTATATCTTTAGAAAGCTAATACTGCGGGAATTCTTTCAAAATCAGATTCAACCTTGAAAAAAAATTATCACAAACCCAGAAGATCGCACCTTTAAGCGAACAAAAAGTTTTCTTTCACTTTAAAAATATTCTAAAAAAAACTTTATCCAGAAGAAAAATTCCGTGGGAAAAAGTTAGCCACACGTGAAGGAATTGAATCCATCATTGTGCATACCAAAGTAAAAAACAAAAGGCATTTGCAAACACATCGTTTTGCACATAACCCAAATAAAAAACAACCCGCTAGAGAAGACATAAACCATTTTTTTTTCTAAATTGTACCTTTTGCTAGTGGAGTTGAGTTGGCAGCCAGTGGCGAGTTGGAAGGCTGTCGAATCTCTGCGAAATAATGAGCGGAAGGCCTTGCGAAATTGGCTGGACATTATGCAGTAGAGTGGGAAATTGACGGCAGAATAACTCACCGTTAGCATGTCGAAAAAATCGAAAATCTTGGTGAGGAATTCGAAACGCTGACCGAACCAAAGACTGAGCACATGGATCACAGCCTGAGGGAATTCCACCAGCACGGTCAATAGCACCACCACCTGGGGGGATCAGCGTTGCCAAATGTACACCTTGTTAAAATGTGAAGGATTCTCGAATGATTTGTACTATTAGCAAAAATATATAGCATAACAATAAAGTAAAAATATGTGACTTCATATATTGCTTGGAACATTTACTGCCCCAGCTAAGGTGCACCCTAATTAGGGTGCGTCCTAGTAAGCGCCATGTGGCTCTAATTAAGGTTATATTGCTCCTAATTAAGACCTTTACAAAAAAGTCACTTCATAAATAACTTCACTTAAAATTATTTCATAAACTTTAGTTTTTATTAAAAATAAATCAATAAACAACTCTTCAACTTAAATAGTCACAATTTTTGTACAAAAAAATATAACAAAACAATTTTTGTCTTAAAAATTGATTTTTTTCTGAGGATACTAATAAGAAATCGCCCTAAATGAGCATGGTCCTAATTAGGATGAACTCTAGTAGTAGTTAGGATGCCTCTAATTAGGGTGTACCGTAGTAGTTAGAGCAGTAAAAGCGTCACATGATTTTCCTTTTTTTATATTTTATTTATTTTTGCTGTTCGTGATTTGCGGGTATAAGATTTGCTTCATGGAAATCAAACTAGGAAGAGCTAAAAATTAAGGTCTCCAGATTCATTGGAGATCATTTTGTTCCCAAACGCTCATTGGCTAAAAGTAATTTTATAGCGTCATAATTCTGTCGAGATCTTTAACACTGAACAAGTTCTATTTGCACATAAAAACGTTTGCAAACAGCATTTTACGATTTTTGAATATCAGTTTTTTTTTGTTTTTTTTTTAAGTTAACCTGCAAAATATATTTCAGAAATAACTTTTAAATGTTACTAATATTTTTAGTCACTATCATTTGTTTTTATCTACTGTGATTTTGGTAAAATTATGATATTTTAATTTCAGCAAGTTTTTATTGAAATTGACTTGATAAAGATTCATAAAACATCAACATCATGGAGATTAAATTTTTGATTCACTCAAGCTTAATCTTTTATTACGCTTATTAAATGCTTCTGACTTACAACAGAATACTCTCAAAAAGTTGTTTTTTTACTAACTGTAAACAGTTAACTGTCCATAATGTAGTTGTTAATGTTCCAAAATAATGTACTTTCAAAAAATGTAGTTTTAGTTTGAAATCTGACATTAAATGTGAAATTTCCAACATTGAGTACACCACAAAACAAACTTTTTAGCTATTTTAGAGGAAAAATTTATTGACCATTAGGTAGTTGTCTAAGTGCTCGTAAATCATTAATAATAGTTTAACTACAATAAACATAATTATTACTCTACATGAACCAATTTTCCTAGCCAATAATTTTAAGCCAGTTCAAAGACAGCAAAATTTTTAAGTAGCACAATCTGATTTCTGAAGGTAGTGTTCATGCGGATTTTTTACAAAATACTAATATTCTGGCTTTCCATTGACTTACTATTTTTAATTTATTTTTTTAAAGCGGTTTTCCCTAGAGAAAAAATTTTAGGTGGCAAAATCCATAGCTCTGTATAGTGAAAATAAAGTCCCCAGTATAAAGATGTTCATGCGCTAGTTTTGCAAAAATTAAACAACAAAATAAAACCTTTACGACATTCCCCGATCTTACTGTTTCTAATGATGTCTCATTATGCCTAATCTTTTTTTGTGGTCGAGGAGGAAAGTCGACTCCTTCCTAATGAAAAAGCGATGCCCAGCATAAAGATAGCCATGTTGTTTTTAAAAAAAAATCACTTCTGCGACATTTGTTTACTATGATTTTTCCAATTATCTGTTTTTAAATCCTTGTTTCGCCCGTTCAATAAGAAACTGGAAAAGTTACTAAACCTAAAACGATAAATAAAACGAAAAAAATATAGTAAAAAATTAAAAACTGAAACTAAAATGAAATGAGTTACAAAATTATTAGTTTAAAAGAACTAAAACAGTATACTTAATTCTTTTTAAATTTAAAACATTGGGCTGGCTTACAGTTTGAAATTAACGATTGATTAAAAAACACAACACAAACGAAAAAACCACACCGCAGCTAATTTTTCTGTTTTCTAAAAAATACTCCTATTCATTCATAACTGTGCGGATTTAAACGAAAATTAAACTTTTTAAGGTTTTGGCTACCTAAGCTTTCTTTCAGCAAAACGTCAAAATCCATTCACTAAAAATTTATATAGAATATTTCATTTAAACATAGAAAACATTGACGCGTTTATCTATTTATTTCGCATAAAGCAGTATACGCAAGGCAGATGCTACCAGCACTAACTTCGCAACCATATACTACATACAACAAAATCAACAAAGATTAACATTATCGCAATGTAGCTTGTCTCAGTCGGGAGTCGATCCACAGACCTTCAGTATGCAAGGCGTGCGTTCTGCCGCTGCGCCACCAGCTCGACATTTTAAAAGGTTCATTTGGCAACGCGAACCAGGAGCATAATCGTGGTCATATTGTGGGCGCGACGGCGCCGTACCATGTCGGCCATGCTGTGCAGGGACAATTTACGAAGTTCCAACCGGTTTCGGTTCACTTTTCTCAGGTCGTAGACAAGCAGGGCGCTAAGCAGCGAGATCGCCACACAGGGTATCAGTTTCCACAGCACGATATAAAGCAGCATATTGACTTTGTACAGCGTGTAACTTCGGATCATCACTTTGTACGTCCCTCTCACCTCGTCCGCTTGGGTGAACCTGTAATATAGTCGCGGGCTCGATTATACGTGACGCATGGAAGAAACATTTTCGAACGAATCTTTTTTGTCAGAAATGGACCTTTTAAAACATACGCTCACATCGCAAAAGGATTCCCGCGAATACTGCTCTGTTAAACGCGCGCGAAGAGAGGCAAACAGGAATTAACACAGCGCAGCACGACATCAACAGCTTATGCGGATTGCAGCAGTGAGCGAAAAAATCCCTCACAAAAAAATCTTCCCCCTATTTTCTTCCCCCGGAAATATATCAGCGCTCAAAAAAATCTTCCTCCCGGAAGATTTCCTTCTCAAGCTCAAAAATTCCCCCAGAATTCGACGCCAGAAATATCCCCTCCCCCAAAAGATTCCCCGGAAGAATCTCAACGCCAAAAATCTCCCCATAATGAAACTAACCTTCGGGATCTTCCCCCAATTCCGCGTCAGCCTCTAACGCGCGCCGGAGGAGGCGGACGCGAATACACAGCGCAGCACACGGGAATCCTTCCGACAGCATTTACAAAGAAATCCCCGCAGAAAGATCTTCCCCCATTTTCTTCCCCGAAAACGCGCTCCAAAAAATCTCCTCCCGAAATATTCCCCGAAAAAATTCCCCCCAAAAAACATACGCCAAAAATCCCTCCCCCAAAAATTCCCCCCCCCGAAACACAAAACTCCCCATGCATCCCCCCCCCTCCACCCCCACCACCACCCCACCCACCCCCCCCCCCCCAACCCCCAACCCCCCAACCCCCCCCCCCCCCCCCCAAAACACAAAACCCCCCAAATTGAAAACATGATACGCAGGATTTTGTTTGGGCAAATTTTAAAAAAAAACATCATTTTTAACACAAAATATTAAAATTTTACATTATTTTAGAAAAAAAGTTTGTTTTTGTATTTTAATAAAAATAAACTTTAACTTTAATTCTTATTAATTCCAAAAACAGTTGAGCATTTACAATAATAATCAAGTATTGTTTAGTTGGTATAAAAAGAATACATTTGAATTAGTTCGTTTTGTTCGAGTATATAAAAAATATGCCATAATTAAACTGAATAATTTTTTAGAAAATTAATATCCTGAAATAAAGACTTTTTCTTTTAAGTTTATCAATTTTTAAGACAAAGTATAACAAAAAAAGACATAAAAAAGTGACACCAGTTTTTTCGAAGAGTATTTGATATTGTTTATCTTTAGTTTTTGTTTTAAACAATATAAATATATAGACAAAAATTGAAATAAGAAGAAATAAAACTTCGAATATGTGTACCCATAAGTTTTTAGTTTTTTTTTTTAATTTCAAATTCAATATGATGACAAAAAAACCTTTATATTCAGCAGTTAATTCGACACTAAACAGGTTTAAATTTTTTTTGGTTTTTTAGGTGAATTTTTAGGTTTTGCTTTTTAGGCTTAGGAAGAAAGTTTTTTGTCTTTAATCAGGAAGTGATTTTTTCCGAAGATATATAGAATTTATTTTTTTCTGACGCCGCCAAAATTTCCTTCGAGTTCTAACTTTTTTCATATGTTGCTATAAATTTTAAACGGTTAATAATTAAAATTTAAGCTTTCTGCTTAGGCTTGCACAGGGTTCCCATTTCAGCTATATACGATCGAAATTCTTATTTTAAGTAAAACATTGCAAAAGGTGTTTATTAAAAAAAAGCAGGTTTTTTAATATTTGGGACATCTCAAATGTGTAAATAGAATAAAATATATCTTTTAGTGTTTAGCACCAATTTTTTTTATCTGAAACCTCGAGTATTTTTTAGGAATTTTTTGATTACAAGAAAAAACCGAAATCAAGTGAAAAATAAAAAAATAAATGCTGTTTTTAATATGCAAATATACTTGTTACATTATTTATAACAAGGGGAACATTTATTCTAAAGTGAACACCAGAATAAATCTTCCCCTCTATGTTAGAAATTTTATGCAAATTTTTGCTGCATGCTTCAACACGGGGGGAATAAATATTCTGAGGGGGAAGATCTGTTCTGGGGTAAACCAGAAAAATCTTCCGGGGAGAAGATCTGTAATGGGGGAAGATCTATTCTACTACACCGGCAATTTAAACCCGATTGAAAACGTTTGGCATCAACTAAAAGGTGATGTCTAATGACAAATTTAAATTTGGCATTTCTCTTAAAAAATAGTTTGATAAAAACTGCAAAACAACAGAATTAATCTTTAATATCTTAAACAGTTTTGTTTATAATTTTATATTGCTTTGTTAAAAACTTGATTTACTATTGCAAGTCAATAAGGTCAGTTTAGGTTTAATATGCCTATACATTTTTAAATTTTTCCAAACCACGTTTTTTTTACTTTATATCTTAAATTTAAAAACAAATAAAAGCATTACCATCAGTTGTTACAGTAGACAGCATAAAAAGAGTATTTGCGTGGCGAGTCAAAGCCAAGGAATAAAGCTGAGCTATATGCCGGAATTCAACAGTTTTGGACTACCAAAATGAATAAAGAAACATGCCGAAAGTACATTTCTCATGTTCATAAAGTAGCACCTCAAGTAATTGCTATGAATGGAGGTGCTACAAAGTTTTAAAAAGCTTAAGAACAAATTTGTGACAAACTGTTTTATCATTTGCTGAGAATTTTACTGTTTCTTTTAATTTTACGACCTTAATGTTTTAAATACTGTTGTTTATTATTACTTAACGTTTTACTGTTTTAATTTTAAAACCTACTGTCTTAACTACTTTTTTGATATTGTTATTTGTGCGTTTTAGTGTATTACTGTAAAAAACTGTTTTTCTGACAAATAGGTTTTAGGTACTTAATAAAATATCCTATATAAATGAAGTAGTGCTTAAAAAATACATTCTAGCTTTAAGTAATAAATAGCTGATAAAAACAATAATTTAATGCTAAATACCACACAATTTCGTTATAGTGACTAGATCACAAAAAACTTATTCTCTATTTAAATGTTTTACAGTTCAAATCCTCGCGTCATGAACCTTATAATATTTGTTTTTTTATGCTTTGGATGCGTATACAGTTTATGATCATCTAAAAAGTAATGGTTGCATTTTTATTTTTCATTTGCTAAGTGAGCAATAACATTAGTTAAAAT
>JASAMX010015631.1:0-12485 GCA_030248175.1 Microlaimidae sp. YZB2_3
GGTGTGTGTAAACACGCGCGGAACTTGTTGTCACTTATCACTTGTCACTCCGTGGATAACAACCCCCAAAGAGTTTAAAAAGCGTGCTATAGGCACCTTGCATTGGAACTCTGTTTATACATAAAATATGCAATATACATAAGCGTCACCATAATGGATAATTACCATATCTCCTACTTATTTTTCTTAGTATGCAGATCAACCGATCGAAATTTCGCGCGCTTTCGATCGCTTGATCTGCATACTACGAAAGATAAATAGGAGACACGGTAATTATCCATTATGGTGACGCTTATGTATATTGCATACTTCATTTATAAACAGAGTTCCAGTGCAAGGTGCCTATAATACCACCCAGTTTACACGCGTGCACATGAAGCACGTGTAGTTCGGACCACATTCTAACAAACTGGCGAGAGTATGAACGTATGAAATTTAGCTAATAGTATAAAACGAAACAAACGAGTAAATTGTACACTTTTTTGTATGAATTTCGTTATTGCATGTTTTATATTCATTAATTGAATAAACATATTTGAGAATGTAGATTTTGGTTTATTAGGAATTAGTTGATACAAATTTAAAAAGTTTATCAACATTGACAAAACAAGAATAAATGCAATTCATAAAAAACTATGAACTAAATCATCATATTTGTTGATACAGTCATTGATTAAAGAGAAATGAAATTCCCTATTGGTGCAAAATTCAATGAACTGTTTAGTTAAAACAAAGATAAATTTTTCTGTCAAATCAACAACTGGTTTTAGAGAGTATCGTTTTTTGTTTTAAAAAAAGGGTAAAAAACGATAATTTTAGGTCAAAAAGCCCTTTTTATTGCATTTTTGAGCTTTTTATTGTTTAAAACATTCATTTTGACCTCAAAACTTAAGTTTGGAGGCAGTTAGAAGTCATTTTAAAAACAATTTTTTTCTTCATTTTTCCAAAATTGGGGGGTTAACCTTTTCTCCTCCCCCTTTTTTGAGTAGGGGAGGCTTAAACCCCTCTTCTCAGAATATTGGGGGGTTTACCCCCCCCAATACCCCCGTGCCCATGTATGTTTTGACGTGCTAAAGCGAACAATATAAATATTACCCAGTTTAACTTTTGGAATCAATTTTTTTATTCCTTCAAAACAAAACCATTTATCCAACAAATAAAAATCTACCGCAGATTTTTCACTCTCATCTCAAACTTTTTTCCATTTTTGGTGTATAAATTTACCTTTATTACGACAAAATACATCGAAACAATGCACAAATAGTTGTTACGATGACTCATTCTTGATTACATGTAAAGTTCATCCAGAGTTAGATTTCAACTGAGTCAATGATTTGTCTTTTATACTTTACAAAGTTTTGGGTTTGGTTTTTTTAGTTATGACAAAGAATATTATTATTTTGTAATTTTTACAGCATTTCAAAATTAGATTTGAATATAATTATTTTGTAATTTTTAAAGCATTTCATAATTAGATTTTTCTTATCATTTTTTTTTATTTGCATCAGAACTAAGAAATTGATTTGTAAAAGCAAGAATATATAACACAAAAGAATGTCCGACTGTATACTGAATTTTGACTAAAATTTTGCGAGAAAAGTCGCACTTTTGAATTCGTGTGTGACTTTTCTCTCAAAAATCCGCCATTTTCTGCTAGTTTTCCCGCACTGCGATTTTTAACACAGTATAAGTTTTCTTGCAGTGGGAACTGCGACCTTTTTTGCACTCTATACTGCTTTATTGGCACTGCGATTATTTTTGCACTGCGAATCTGGCTGCACAATAAAAAAAAATAAAAACAAAGCGGAGCGAAAATTTTGTGTTTAAATGAGTAAAAGTCGTTTTTTTACAATAAGATGTTAAAACTTTTTAGTTTTAATAAAATAAAGTAACTTTCCAACGTTTTAAAATTAAATAAAACAAGTTTCAAAGTGTTTTACTCCATTGAAAATGGCTACCAGCGTCTGTATTTTTTTGTTGCACAGCTGGACTCGCAGTGCGAAAATAATCGCAGTGCGAATAAAGCAGTATAGAGTGCAAAAAAAGTCGCAGTCCCCACTGCAAGAAAACTTACACTGTGTTTAAAATTGCAGCGCGGGAAAACTAGCAGAAAATGGCGGATTGTCGCGAGAAAAGTCGCACACGAATTCGAAAGTGCCACTTCTCTCGCAAAATTTTGGTCAAAAATTTGGTGTACAGTCGGACATTTTCTTGTGTTATATATTCTTGATAAAACTAAATAAAAATAGTCGCGCTATTTTTACTCGAAGAAGATTTTCTAAGTTTACAAAATATAATATTCGAAACTTTAAACATTTTAGTAACAAACAAAAAATATAGATAACAAGAATTCATTAATTCATGTATTCTTATAAATAACAAACATTTTTGCATAATAATAATAATTAAAGTTTTAAAAATAGAAAATACGGAGAACAGTTTTACTAATAACTCAGTTTTTAAAAAAATTGTTTTCACAGAACTCAGTCAAAAAAACCGGCTCGTATTTTAGTGAAATTTAATACATATTAATACGTTTGTGATTTTAGCGCAGTAACACACTGTATAAAAGTTCGAGCGAGTGTTACCTAATCTTTCGTTTTATTTGTTTAGAAAAGAAATCAGTTTTAACAAATGCATAAAGTTTCATATTTTGGGTGTAAATATTGTTGTTATTGATGGAAAATACATTAAAATTTAACTTTTTAAAATTATTTTTTTATATTTTAAATGTTTTTTATATTCAGTGTCATTAAAGAATAACTGACGGTTTTTGAAGCGTTATAACTTATTCAATCCCCACTAGTAAAATATCGTGTTTTTAAAGAATTTTGTATGACCCCTAAAATTGTTCGTTAAAACAGTAGTGATAAAAGGCTAAATATTGAAAGGGCCGAAACTTTAAAAAATATAAAAACCTATAAAGTATATTATGTAAAACACTCTTTTTGATCTAGGTGCTCATCCCATCTTATTTCATACTTATAATGTGAAATTAGGGAGAATAGTAAAAGTATGTGTTTTGTGATGTGTTATCACAAATTTTATTTGATTATTCACGTACGATTCTAATTTTAATTAATTAAGTTTGTTTGTTGGCTCGCATAAAGTTACTTAATAATATTCTTAATTTTTAGTTTATATCCATTGTTTTCTCAATTTTTCTTTTTAAAAATAATGTAATTTAATATAAATGTATTAAAATCTCAAAAATTCAACTTTCATATTTGTGCAAAAAAGTTTAGTTCAGTTATCAATAGAATTCTAATACTTATTTGCAGTTATTACTACAAAATAAAACCAAATTTTGTAAATTTTTTTTTCAAATAATCCAATCACCGATTTAAATGATTTAAAACTGTATTTATTAAAATGCGATTTTTGAGTGTTTTAAAAACAGCGCTGTGCATTTTTACCATCTTGGAGTGTTGCGCAATAATAGAATAAAGTTTAATCCTTGAATTTCAAGTATGCGAGATTGAGATCTGAAAAGTGTGTTTACAACGGCCGATTGATTATTAATTCCTATTATTAATTCCTATTAATTCCTATTAATTATTATTAATTCCTATTATTAATCACTATTAATTCCTTGATTTGAAAACCGCGAAAAAATTATGAACGCACTATCCATCATACTGAATAACCAATCAACTGCATTCGATCCGTATTTTTTCCAGTTAAACGACCCCGTATGCAAATTATTTATTAGGTGACTTTTATAGATTTAAGCATGCTAAATTTGAAAATGCTTTTTTTTCCTTTTTTTTAGAAAAATGAAAGCTATTCTTGAAATAACTTCGATAATTGGGTTGGTGTTATGGCAAACCAGCAAATGCGAAAGCAAGAGACCAGTAAGATTTAGTGTATAGTATGTTTTTAAAAAAATTCTTAATAAGCTGATTTTTTTAATTTTGCTCAATTATTCCTAAAATACTTCAAAAAACGGCACAGGATCCTGGAGCCGTTTCAATTTTGGAATTCGGAACCGTAAAAATAGGAACTTAAAGCCCTTGATAGAAAATTAAACTGTATAGGCTTTGAGTGAAACCTAAGTTTAAATTTCAAAGACTTGAAATAAACGGCCACGTCAAATTTTAAGGACTCTCAAAATGTCATATAGGGTTCGTGATCACGTTATATATGTTTTGCTCTGTGGGAATGGTTGTGGGAGAAGCTGTTTTAGCCCGTTATTGATATGAAATAAATGGGAGATCTCCATTTTTTTAAGCGCTAATTGGCTAAAAATGATTTTATTACGCCTTAACTCTGTTAAGATATTTAACACTGAACAACTTCCGTTGAAATGGGAGGGTTTGAACATCGCTGCTTTAAATTTTTTACTTACAGCTTTGAAGGAGCAGTATCATGTTAAAATCAAAGTCAAAATCAAATATTAAACATTTTTGAGTTATTGCGCTGATCGCATAGAATAATATAAATATAGAATAAAAATGAACTTTATTCCCCTCATTTTTTGAAAGCAAGATATACAAATCGACCTTGTCCACAGTTCCAAAGTTTTATTTTACACAGTTTTTTTTAGTACATTGCGTCTGTTCCAATTTTTCAAGTTTTTACAACAGTGCCAAAGTCAAATTGAAGTTTAATGACGTATTCCTTTTTTAAAGTTATTTATTTTGGTTCCAAGTTCTCCAGGTTTAATTTTCCGTAAATAAACAAAAACTTTTGTTATGAATATTTCAATAGTTACATATATAAGCCAAGAATCGAAGCTACATATTATTATAACTTTATCAACATAGCTATAGTTAATGATACAATAAAGAAAAGTTTAAGGTTTGCTTAGAGTGCAAATACCTTTGTATTTTTAAACCTTTTTAGAAGTTTTATTATACAGATAATAGAAGTTTTGTTCACGTTAAGAATCAAATTAGGTTGTTGCTTTTTTTGGAAACAAGGGACTAATAAAAAATGATGTCTTGTAAATTAGTTTAATATAATATTGTTTTGGTGGAGAAACGCTTTTTGGATCAACGTCCTGCTTTTAAAAAGAATAGGAAAAGCAGAATTCTAAAATATAAAAAATGTTACTATAAGTTATCAAAAACGACGAAAAAATCAATTAATTAAATGTCAAATAATTTCAATAACAATAATCCAATTCATTTAATTACAATAATTCAAATAATTGGGATATTTTTTCGGGCAATCGTTTTGGCACGAAAAGGTGTACTTTCTATACTCAGATTTATTTAACATATATTTGTGGTAATTGTTAAATATATATTAGAAAAATAAATTTAGAGACGAAGGTATGAAATTGAGCTGAACTTTCACCCCAAAGAACTGGAAATGATTAATATGGGAATAGTCGGCTATTTAAGCGATAAAAAGACACCACTCACTGCTAAAGTAAGGAAAAACTATACTTTTAAAAAGTTTTAAAATAGTACTATGGTAATTTAATTTCCGTATATCACGTCAGGATTTTAAAGACCCTCAAAATGTCATATACTATTCGTGATCACGTTATATATGTTTTGCTTTGTGGGAATGGTTGTGGGAGGAGCTGTTAATATCACTTTTAGCCAATTAGCGCTTGCGAAAAATTGGATCTCCAATGGATGAAAGATCCCAATTTTTTCCCAAGCCCTAATTGGTCAAAAATGATTCTATAAGGTCATAACTGTGTGAAGATATTTACCACTGAACAATTTCCTTTTAAATGAGAGGGTTTTGACTATTCTTAATTAGTAAAAATATCTAAATTTGATTTATTAAATTTTTAAATTAATTATTATTAAATAATTGAATTATTATTGAATTATTAAATTTAATTTGATTTCCTGTTAAATTGTTAGAAAAGACAGCAATTGTTCAATTTGACTTGTTTTTGAGCAACATTTCACATATGTCCATCTCAAACTATACTCCACATCATTTCTATGTGAATCTACGCCCGAGAGAGAAATATCCCCTTTTTCCTGCCCTGTTCTTAAAGCATTTTTCAAGGCTAGTTTGTCAATAGGAAAGACAGCAATTGTACAATTCCGACTTGTTTTTGGGCGACATAATTCATCCGACAATTAAGACGAGTAGAAAATTTCTAAAAACGGCCAAAGAAGATTCCCGCGTACTTTTTTCCGCAGCCATGGAGGACACTTATCAACTTTGGGTGGATGGAAATATACCCTACAAAGTTTCCAGCAGGTATTTATTTAATTTCTGAAAAAATATAAAACTTATGAGAAGAAAAAAACAAAAGAAAAACATAAGTTAAAGTTGGGGACATAAAAAATTTGAAAAAAAAAGAAAAAATAATATAATTTAAGATTAGGGGAAAATATATGTTAAAGTTGGAGAAAGAATAAAAAAAAATGAGTTAAAGTTAAGAGAAAAAAAGAAAAAATATAATTAAAAGTTGGGGGAGAAAAAAAAAAGTTAAACCTTAAAAAGTGTCGAAAAATGTGACCAATTCTAAAATTGTAACTTTAGCGAAATTAAAATTTCTGTTTTGCTTTGTTTTTCCAGTTCAAATTTTTTAACTTCTGCTAAAGCCAAAGCAAAGTTTTCTATCGATATTAGGGTAGTGCATTTAATTTCGGCACTTTTCTCAATTGGGCATTTTTGATTTTGGACTATATCTTTGGTAATCCTGGACGGAATACGACGTTTGATAGCTCAAATAAAAGCTAATTATATATAGATGATTGTCGTGAGCTTTTTATTTGTTATGTTATGATATTTTCATGTGAAATTGTGTGATTTATAATTTTAAAAAAATGTTACTCGTTTTTAGATTTCATGATTACGCAATAAATTGGTTTAAAAATTAAACTGTCCTGGTAAAATTTAGTCTATTTTCCGAATTTTTAGTCCCCGTGGTTCTACGTTGCGTCTGTGGTGAGCAATTGTTATAAAATAAAATAGTGTAATTTCGGCACACTATTGCTGTAGGTAAAAACGGGTTAAATTTAGTGGTCGGGTGGTAAATTGTAGTTGTAAATAGTTAAAAGACAACGTTGAAATGTGTAGGAGTCATAGCACTGCACTTAAACTCGATTAAGGGGGTCTTTTTAAAAAGTGCCGAAATTAAATGCACTTTTTTCCCAAATTTTGCTCATTTTGATACCATGTAGCATTTTAGCTGTAAATTTTTTCCAGTTACACGTTGAACAACAAGTAAAAGCTTAAATTAAAGAAAACTGTCTGGAGATAATGATAGGTTTTTAAATTTTTGAAAATGATGATTTTTTGACTGAGAAACAATCGATTGTTTGTAAAGTGCCGAAATTAAATGCATACATTTAATTTCGGCAATTTTCCATTTTTTTTAAAAACTGATTTAATTAAGTAAAAAAACAACTTTTGTACAGTGAATTTTTTATGACGCAACGCAGTATCGTAAAAGCTTTAAAATGAGCTATCAAATATAAAAATCAGGCCATACAATGAAAAGTTACATTGGAAAAACGAAAAAGTGCCAAAATTAAATGCACTACCCTATGTGGGATAAATTTTATATATTCCTTGTCTTTTTTTGATATTGTGACGTTTATAATTATGAGTTATAATTATTATAATTATTCGCAACCGAATACTATATATAACAATAGTAACAAACACCAATATTACAATGTAGCTTGTCTCAGTCGGGACTCGATTCAGGAACCTTTAGTATTCAAGACAAACGTTCTGCCACTGCGCCACAACTTAGCCAGTTAAAGCATTACCCGCCAGTTTTCCATTAGAACTCGTATTTATAGGTTCTTATATTTTGAAAAATTATCACCACGAGAACTGTTAAAATATTTATTATTTATTTATTTATTTATTTATTTATTTATTTATTTATTTATTTATTTATTTATTTATTTATTTATTTATTTATTTATTTATTTATTCATTCATTATTTATTTATTATTTATTTTGTTACTTATTTATTTACTTATTTATTTATTTAAATATTTTATATATAACTATATCAAATCTGTTATATCTAGCTACGACGAAGAGGACAGGAATCAGCTGATAAAGGCCATCGGTTATATTCATCAAACGACATGCCTAAGGTTTGTCAAAAAGGAGGACAATCACACGGACTACGTCTTTCTCAGTCCCAACAGTCGGAGAAAATCTTGCTATTCCGCTATCGGGAGAGTGGGCGGAAAACAAGTGAGATACAGTCCATGGTTTATTTTTTCACGAGTTTTATTACGAACAATTATAAATATCATATATATGAATATCATGAACAACTAAACATCATGAACAAAATATTTTGCGGTTGGGAGAGTGGGCGGAAAACAAGTATGGATTAATTATTGTATTTTTATTTATTCAACTGCTAGTATTATTCTTTTTGATACCGAAAATTTTTGAATTGATGACTATTTTTTTCTTTCCTGTCAGTCAGTGCTATCTCGTTTGCTGGATTGATTTCATGAATACCCTGGTTTTATGCTTTTATTGAATTTTGCCAATCGTGTTACATTTCTATAAAAAATGGTATGACGGTAGGACTTCACTTATAAGGAAGCAAAAAAATTGTTCAAATGAACGTCATTAAATTTATAAAAACTTATCAAGATGAAGTTTAACTTTAACCATGAGGTTTTTTGTCCGAAAACCGCTGGAAATCCGCAAAAGGCCTTTCGCGTCAGTGCTGCAGTGTATCAAATTCTGATGAAGGCGGCGTTTAGCATCAAATTTAGCACTGAGCAGCGGTGGCGCTAAATCTATTCTGGGGATTTGCAGCGGAAAAAATCACAAAGGGTCGATTTAGTATTTTAATTGGGTTGCTTAGAGCAACTGAGGCAAACTAATTACAGTCCATGGTTTTATTGTTTACGAGTTTTATATTGATTTTAAGGTTGTGTTCTAAAAGATCGACCGCAAAATGATACGTGTACTACGTATCACTACAGAATATTCTTTTTTGAAAAATAATGCTACCCGGCACACGTACTATAATACTGTTATACAGTTATGTAGTTAATTGTGGTATGAGTCAAGTCACAATCAATTCAAACCACGGTTTTACGCAAATAACACGACCGGAAGAATTTTGTATCAAATCATTGTAATCAAAGTCATTGTAAACTAAATTTCCTCAACGATTTATTAAAATTATTTTTACAAAAATGTTCTCTCGCCCTTTTGTTATTTTCATAGTTTCATTTATAATTATAATAGATTTAATTTCTTATTATCATCAATATTGTAATTACTAAGTCGAAATTAACCAAAAAAGTGCTAACTATAATTTAATCCTGCAGGGAAACACGGCCATATATTATATTACATATATTATATATTATATTATATATAAAATATAATGTATATAATATAATATTATAATATAATACCATATATTATATATTATATCATATTGCAAGCATATTTTTCAGTATTATATTTGTTTTTTTAATTGTTTTTGTTATTCAGAAATTGATATTGACAAAGACTTGTCTGAAAGACATGGGAGCTATTCTGCGGCAGTTTGCCAGTCTTTTCGGCCTTTTTCACGAGTCATCAAGACAGGACATGGATTTATATATAAAGGTAAAAGTCACAAACCAAAAATACAAAACATTATGTATTGGACTTTTTATCGATTTTTTATTAATTCATCATAAGGTGTGGTTTTAGAGATTAAGAATGGCTATTTTTATAAAAAAGCGAATTTAATTATATTTGTGCAAAAAAATGGAATTCAAAAAATTTTTGACTTAACCAGATATTAGTGATTTAGGATCGATGGAGCCTTGGGAACTTGGAGCTGGAACTTGAAACCAAAAATAGGGAACTTGGAGCCGTTAGTGGGGAACTTGGAGCCTAAAGATGGGAACTTAGGCCGAAAATAAAAACCGCTAAAACGCGTACCTAAGCCTAAGCGAACCCTAAATCTAACTCCAAACCACTTTTTTCTTAAAGGTTCTAAGTTCCCATTGCTCGTGGCTCCAAGTTCCCAAAAATTTTCGATGGCTCTAAATTCATTGCTTAAGGCTCTAAAGACCTCGTACAATATCAGTAAACTTTCTTAATCTTTACAATAAGCTGCCCGAAAATTACATTTTATTTATTGAAGTTTTTGAAATAAATTTGGTGATTTAAAAATAAGAACTTATTTATAAGAAAAATACTGTAAATTAATATATCAAGCCATAAAAATTTTGGCTACCAGTCATAATTTTAAACATACAGTAATTTTATAAAACAATATAATATGCTTTAAAGAACCAAAAACAATTTAAAAATTTTCTTCCTATAGACTAGTTCGGAATAAGCGTTTTCTTTTCGTACAAGAGAGGGTACGAAAAGAAAAAAATAAAATTTGAAAAATCTTAGCTTTCTTAGTTTCTTAAGTTTAAACCTATACTTCATACAAATTGCTACACGATGATATGTTTCACTACGTTGAAGTGCTGTAATATATCAGTTTGTGCTAAATAAATTTTTGTTTTTTAATTAAACGTCACAATAGTTTAAAATCACCATTAAAATAGTGTTATCCTGAACAGTGATTTTGAATTAGTAAAAATAAAGATGAAATTTGTGCTTTTAAACTAATTTTAAACCTACAGTGTTTTTTCTAATGTTTTGCTTGTTTCAAAACTTAAAAATTAATTTTAAAAAGTCCATTCCAAACTTTTAAATTAAGCATTTTCTGTAACTGAAACATTAAAAAACTGGAAACAAAGCGCGCCAGCAGCGCCGTACCTACGAAGCGGCAAAAAACTAAAAATCCCCAAAAACTGCTTTTGCTTTTGCAATATTTAAAAAGTATTTAAGAAATTTTGAAGAGAAGAGGTCGAGATTTTAAACCACTAAGTATTTGAAATATTTTAAACCGTAAAATGTACTAGTCGCTCGCTGTTTCTCAATTTTCCCTCTACATATGATTGGCGCTAGTAGTTATTGTACCCTCTTCCTAACACTAAAAAACCCTTATTCTGAACTAGTCTATTAATTACAAAAAACCCCTTTTTATTGACAAGTATATAACATCATGCCTTTTTTTCACGACGCAAATGCAGATTTAGAATATAATAAATTTTTAGGTAATGGAGAACAACATACGTGATGTGGATTTTCCATGATCCAATCTGCAATGTATTAAAGCTAGGGTAGTGCATTTAATTTCGGCACTTTTTCGTTTTTCCAATGTAGCTTTTCACTGTATGGCCCGATTTTCATGTTTAATAGCTCATTTTGAAGCTTTCACGATACTGCGTTGCGTCATAAAAGTTTCACTGTACAAAAATTGTTTTTTACTTAATTGAATCAGTTTTAAAAAAAACGAAAAATTGTCGAAATTAAATGTTTGCATTTAATTTCGGCACTTTACAAACAATCAATTGTTTTTCAGTCAAAAAATCATCATTTTCAAAAATTTAAAAGCCCATCATTATCTCCAGACAGTTTTCTTTAATTTAAGCTTCTACTTGTTGTTCAACGTGTAACTGGCAAAATGTTATAGCTAAAATGCCAAATGGTATCAAAATGAGCAAAATTTGGGAAAAAGTGCATTTAATTTCCGCACTTTTTGAAAGAACTCCCTTAGTCAAGTTTAAGTGCAGTTCTATGACCCCTACACATTTCAACGTTGTCTTTTAACTATTTACTACTACAATTTAACACTGACCACTTAATTCAACCCGTTTTTACCTACAGCTATATGTGTGCCGAAATTACACTATTTTATTTTATAACGATTGCTCACCACATACACAACGTAGAATCACGGGGACTAAAACTTCGGAAAATAGACTAAATTTTACCAGGACAGTTTAATTTTTAAACCAATTCATTTCCTAATCATGAAATGCCCATGTTTTAAAAACGAGTAACAATTTTATTTTTTATAAATCCCACAATTTCACATAAAAATATCATAACATAACAAATGAAAAGCTCACGACGGTCATTTACACATAATTAGCTCTCATTTGAGCTATCAAACGTCATATTCCGTTCCAGGACGACTAAAAGATATAGTCCAAAATCAAAAATGCCTTATTTGGAAAAGTGCCAAAATTATATGCACTACCTTATTTATACGTAGTATTTGTTTTGCAGTTAATGCTAATGCATATCATATATTAGTGCTGATGCATATGCAGTTAGCTGCCAAAATTATATGCACTACCTTATACGTAGTATTTGTTTTGCAGTTAATGCTAATGCATATCATATATTAGTGCTGATGCATATGCAGTTAACACCGGCCTTGCATATCCTTTATGCGAAATAAATAAACTTAAAATCTTAAAATTTTAAACATTATTTATTTAGTCAATTAAATGTATTTAAAAACGTTGGTTTCAAATAAAAAAAGTCCCAACAAAACACTTGTTAAATACTTTTTGACCATATCTTGAAAGGTTTAGTTTAATTTCTAATTGTGTGGGTTGTATGCGGTCAGGGCAGTTTTTTAAGCAAACGGTGTTTTTTTTAAATTTTTCAAAGGCTAACATTATAGACAAAAGACAAATCTGACTAACTGAAAAACATTAAA
>JASAMX010015632.1:0-10322 GCA_030248175.1 Microlaimidae sp. YZB2_3
GTATGTTGTAGTCCTTAGACAGTCATGCTGCTAGGGTTTTTGAGGGACTACAGATGTTCAAACGTCTGCTTCTCTCCTGAGCCCGATCGGCTCTCATTATCGTAGGTAATCATCGGACCCTCTGCGTGGATCGTGTGTGGTCTCAGGTAGTGGCTCACATGCGCGGAAAAGAATGCATCGTTGATGCGTTTTCTTTGTGAATGCACTCCCTGATTACTTCGAATCATCTCCAGACACTTGGTATGATTCCCAGGGTCGTTTAAAATCTATTTCATAAACAAGCTTTACCCCAAATGTAGCTTTAATGGGACATATTTTTAAAGCGTAAAAAACCTTTTGGTATATTTCTGTAATAAATTATCCTATTTTAAAAAATTAAATTTCAAAAAAAAAAATGATAACAATTAAAAAAAAAAAAATTTGTGCTCTATTTGCACCAAAATTTAACCAAAATTATAATCATTTAAACTAATTGTAAATATTATTATTATACCTTTGTAAACAAAATCATTTTTATTTTCTGTTTTGTATATATAGGGCACTTATTTTTATCTCCCATATATTGTACATTTTCGGTATCGAAAAAGTTATTGCATATTAATCTTTTTGTATTTTTAGGTATCTGGTGATAGATGTAGTTCATAGACGGGTTCCTTCGCTAGCTAACGAAAACTCTGGTGATGGTAGTGATTGATAATGATGTGATAATTTTTTATATTATCCTCACTTATATATATGTCTTTGTTATTATTTTTGTAATATTACATATTTTATTGGCTCAGGTTGACTGTGATATTGTATATCCATCGCAGGGACGCGACTTCCCCTGCGTTGGGGAGATGTAACGTATGTATATATAGGGCCGCTAGGCCCCAAGCCGCTATCCCCACTTTTAAAACAGGTTAGGTTAAGTCTCAGTATAAAAGTGTCAATTTTTAAACTAAAATCAGTTGTTAGTTTTTTTCTTTCTTTTACTTTTGAACTATTAACTCTTCAATTGTTTTTTTTTAAAAAAAAAAAAAAAATTCTGTTTGGTTGAATAAAAATGACTTAAGAACTCAGTTTTCCCCGATTGTCAAATCCTATATCTTTATTGGCTTCGGCGATAGGTAACGTTTACTAATCAGCCAAATAGCTTCGGCTAACCCCATATATTTAATATAAATATAGCAGTAGTTATTGTGCTGGGGGTAATAAATTCAAATATTAGGCGAAACGGACCAAACTCATAAAGATCATTGCAGACCCCCGGGCTCAAACTACAAAATCAACACTTAACCATGATCGTAATTTCAAGAGCCAGCTATTTATAATTTGCCAAGAGGCCGATATTTCTAGGGAAATTCATTAATGTATTTACATCTCGCATCGTGGTGGATCCCCTCCTTGCGTGATGATATTTTGTATATAAATATATTTGTGTGTCATGTTATCCTCTTGAACGAATTGTCTTTATGTTTTGTACATAAACGACCGCGTAACAGCCTTTAAATAATGAAAGGAGTAGTCTCACATTCGGAAGTCGTATGGGTCTTCAAAGGGTTCTATCGATCCTGTACCCCTACAACTTCATCACAATGCATGAACCGCCGAATCAACATAGTAATATAATTATACATATATTTATTCTGCGTTTAACAGGTATATGCTTGCAAACATAACAGTCAAACAATCAATACAAATCAACATCTAAGTTATACAAATTAATTACTCTGTTGTCTAATCAACCCGGGCTATTACAGCAGTGATTTGATGAAGTTTGCCTACCATTTTTGCCTACACTTCATTTTTTTCGAAAAAGTCGCTGGTTTTTTGTACGGGAAACGCAATATCTCTACAAATACTGCACCAATTTTAACGGTCAAGGTATTAAATTTAAATAGAAAGTAGCCGGTTTTTTAACGTGCATATTTTGTAAATTAAATTTTAATATCCATTAAACAATCTTTCAAGTACAAAATTGCTGAAAAATATTATTTTTGGAGGTTGCATATCTCCAAAACCACTGGCGATATTTCGATGAAAAAAATTTTTTGGGGTTTTGAGGGCAAGGGTAAGATTTTCACAAAAAATAATCAAAATCGAGCTCAAAATCAAAAGTTCCGAGCTCCTGAGACTCCGCTTTTAGGAGCTTCGGAACAACCCCAGGGACTCTGAAGCTCCATCCTATTTTTGTATTAATTTGATAAATAATTAAAGAGTGATCCCATATATTATTTTGTCAAAATTTTTTTTCAAATTAATTTTTTTTTTCAAAATTTATTTAATACGCTAGAAATAGACTTAAAAATGCAATACGAGAAATTTTAAAAGTATTTAAAGCTTGAATAAGCTATAAAATTGCTCATTTAATACGTGGAGCTCTGGAGCTCCCTCCGCTTCAAATTTCTCCGGAGCGTGATATTAGAAAGTAAGAACATCGCTATTCTATACGCAATTTAAGGGCTATTTTTAAAATTTTGAAAAAAAAACTTAGCTTACAAAAAAAATTAAAAATAATATTATGACATTGCTCTTCAGTTATGCGATAAATTAGTTAAGCAATTGGATAAATAACTCCCGAGCTCTGGGGGTTGCTCCGGAGCTTTCGAAAGCGGAGTTTCGCTTTTTTGGAACATCACTAATATAAACTACTGATTTTCCACCAACCCTCCAATATTACACTCCGACCATTTAAAGCAAAGGAAGCTTCAGAGCTCAGCAGGATCTTCGCCCCTTAAATGAGCAATTCAAAGCTTATATAAGCTTGAAATACATTTTAAATTACTGTCTTTGTATTTTTAAAAATATTTTTTATTGTTACTATTTATTTATTGTTATTGTTTTTTTGGTACACAACTTTTAAAAAATAAAGCATTTTAAAAGGTTTTTTTTAAGTTTTAAAACTGGGGGCAAAACGGGAGCAAACTTGGGGCAAAACTGGGTGGAAACATCCAACACGTCTCTAATTGCCGTTGGCGCGGTGCCGCGGGGCTAAATTTTCCCATGGCGCTCCTGCGCTACCCATGATGGCATACAGCAAAAGAAAGGCCACTTTTATGGTTAAACTTTCGCTATACCTCCTGCTTAAGAAACCTTTAGTGACTGAGCCAAGTTTAAGTGATTCCCTTTGGAGTTCGGCCCGTTCTACTGACGACTGACTCAAGAAGCTCTTTTATTGCGCACGAACCAGGACCAACTAACTAACGCAGGACCAACTAAAGCAACGCATCAGTCTTCTCAGGCAACCTCTATGAGCGTGAGTCAGCCGACACAAAAGCGTTTTTGACGTGTAGGAATAGGAATAAAGTATTAATTTGATAATAAATTGCATGTGTGATGTGTCAAATTATGAATGATTTCAAAAGGGTAAAAAGATTTTTAGCTTATGAAATTTCCTTTCGTGTATTTAGTGAGTAAAAAATTCTATTGCAAAAAAATAATAATTTTACAACAAAGCCACATTCGTCAGAGCAAAAAAAACATATTCATTGATTAAGTTTGACATCGGTAATTTATTTGTAAAGCTAAATGTATTAAGTAAATTAAAGTGCTGATTTAAAAATGTGTATTAACCTACGTTGGAGGATGGAGTGACTGCAGACCTGGACTCCTTACCGCCACCAATGTAAACGACACCACTGGAGTTCTGCGTGGACGCCCGACTGTCCGACGGTGTGTTCATCGAGCTGGATATACTCTAACAAAATTAAAGTTTTTTTAAGATTCCGGAGCTGGATTCAGTAGTAAAGATTAGTAGTTTTTATTGCAAATCAAAAAATATTGCCCTATGGCAACGCTCCCGAGTTTTTTGCAAATATTTTCAAAGCTCCGGTACTCCGAACTATTTCGTGCTAATTTTTGATACAAATAAAAAAGTGTCATGTTGTATTTTAGCTTAGATTGTCTTCCAAACAAATGCGTCCTGGTTATATTATATTAAAAAAAGGTTTTACAAACGTCAAAATAAATATAAAAATGCCAATAAAACACAGCGTATATAACCATTAGGCTACTTTTTAATGCGGCGGAAGTTTGATGCTTTATCCGATTAAAATAAGTATAAATCATATGCTAAAACTATACCAAAAACATGCATCCTGAAATAAAATTCAAGTCATTGTATTGAGCTAATTGAATAATTGATTTAAAGCTAATATCAGTGTGTATAGCAATATATCTAGCCCAAAACTTTTGTATGCTCTAAATCGGTGAGTGAAATCCAGTCCTTTTTGCATACCAATTTCACTACGTTTTTAAGGTGGGTTTACATTATTTTACTAAAAGTGAGTTCACACTACACGAGAGTTTTGCAAAAAAAAACTGGGCAAGACCTAATTTTTTGCAAAACCAAAAACGTATATTCTTGCGACTAGAAATTAAAATTACCCCTTTACTTAAAACCGAGCTTTAGTTTGATTTTGACCAGATTTTGCCTTGCATGATTTTCTGTGAACAAGCGTTTTGACGTTGCTTGGGATAAACTTTGAATTCGAACAGAATAAACAATAAATTTGAAGATTATAAAGGCATACCTTTATGTCTTTTACACCTCTCCGTTCTAATCGCACTAAATCGTAAGGGTTTATTATCCACTGGCTCATAATTTCTTCCTCCTTTAGATGTTGTCTAAAATAAAAAAAAGTCTGCGACACTTTAATATAAAAACGAGAGAGGAAGTAGACGCAAGGATATCAGACAAGAGGGTACTGCGACGAATAGATACCCGAAGAGAAACCTGGAAACTATTTTTACCACAACTCTAAAAATAAGTAGATCATTATTCAAAGGGGACACGCGGGTACGGAACATGGGGAATGAAAAAAAAACAAACATGCTTTTTACGTGAAAGCTTCTTTTTCTACAAATCATTTCGTCAGTTCATTTCTACAAATCTTTTGTTGATTTTGTAAAACGCAGACTTATAAAATAAAAAAATTGTTAAAAAGTAAATCTAAAGTGTGTGATAGCTATACGGCAGAATGTATTACAAACGACATAAAAATATAATACTGTAGATGACTGTGGTTTTTTATTATAATTAAAACACATAATCAGCGTAAATGTAATGAGTGACAATGACGTATATTTTATGCTTATTGTAACCCATTCTGTCGCAAAAATTTATAATTTTAAAATTAATGTTTGAAATGAACATAAGAGCCAAAACTTTTTAGGAAATTTTGATTGTTATATAAAAATACTTTATTGATCTTACTGATATTTAACAACTCCGATGATAATAGCTATTGTGAAGACAAATACGGCGATTATAACACCAATGACAATTAGAAGAACTGAAAATAAAAACAAAAATGAACAATGCGTCAAGTTATGTTTATAAGCAGTTTGGTAATCGCAGAAGTAAAAAAATGACTTATTGTCTTGTTGCTCAATAAATCACCTTTCAATTTTAAATTTTAATTTCGTCTTAAATTATTAAATCTATAATCAAAAATAAAAGTTCCAGAACATGCATTAAAAAACGTTTAAATCGTTCTCAGATAACTCTTAGACGACATAAATTGTTGTTTAAAGCGTCTAAGACAAATTAAATATTTTTTATTTATTATTGGAACTGAAAAATTACTATTCATATTGCGCCCATGATAAAATGAACCTTATGATTTACTCTGTTTCAAAATAAACTATATAGTCTTTTTTGTTAATTTTTTTCTGCACTCATGATTGTTGCCGCTTATTATTTTAAAATTTACGCGTACATTTTTGTAACACTTATTAGTCTGTCTCAAAATTATTGAGCGTTTTTTTTTTCAATTTTCCGATTTTAGTCTAGTTTTACTTAACTTCATAAATTTTTTGTACAAAAATTATTATATAATTGGTAATAAACTCTTGAATTTTTTTGTGTTGCTTCTCTTTAACCGCAAAAATTAGTTCATATATACTTAGCCCGGTCCCATGATCGCCTTTTCCCTGGTTAACCTTCGTACCACCGTGGTAAAACCTTCGTTTCACGGTGGTAGTATCTTCGTCTAATCATTGATATGTATGTAGCCTAACCTCGGTAAACTTTACGTATCACTCTACGCAAGCTGGTACAATATGAATATGTAAATTTTTTTACAGATACAGTATGTTGCATACCACTTAAATAGGATCAAGATGATACGGTAAAATTTACGCACCACTTCTGATTAGATGAAGATACCGTTATCTGGACACGAAGGTTTCACCACGGTGGTACGCAGGTTTCACCGAATGCGATCAAAAAAAGGGGTTTACTACTGCGGTATTAAAATCCACCAACGTTGTTGAATAAAAACAATTCATTAATTTTTTTTTTAATTTTAATTTTTTGTTATATTTTATTGCTTTTTTTATTTATTAAATAATTTTACAGTCAAGGAGCAGCCCTGTCGTAGGTTGTAGTTTTTGCGAATGACGAAATCTTGACATTTTGAAAGCTTTTAAAACTTCGGTAGTTATATTAAAAAAAAGTACACTTTGTCTGACAAAGTTTAAATTTTAATAAGTTAGGAACTACAAAAACATTTGATTATATAAGAATAGTTGATTATAAACAAATTTCAAAAATATATAGCAGAAAAAACCATATTTTTGAATAAAAAATCCTTTAAAAAGCACTGTCACAAATCAAATTCCTATAACGCCCGAATTATACAACTTTGCTATTACTGAGTCGATTAAATTTAAATTTATAAATGTTGTAGAATTAGTCTGGAGAAGTCAAAATAATATATTTGAGATAAATATGTTATATTAAATGAGTAGTCCATTCAGGGCGTTATAGGAATTTGATAAGTAACAGTGCTTCTTTAATGTTAAATTAAAAAAAAGATTTTTATTTTGTTTAGCAAACTTTTTTATTTATTTAAATTCATAAGTTTTTTATTTTTACAATTGTTGTCCAATGGACAGGAATCGTGTAAGAAACCACATATCGGTTCGTCCAGCGGTCTTTTTCCACCGCGTAGGCCCCAAATGACACTTTCTGTGTAAAAAAGCTTCCATAGCTATAACAATGAGAAACAAAATAGCATTTTTGAGAGATTGCCTTTAAAGCTGATTTTAAGATCACATACTATCGATATATTGACAAACAGGGTTGTTAAAAAGTTTTAGATAGTGGGAGGTCTTAGAATAGATTTTGATAGGTTAGATTTAGTTTTTGTAGCGGGACTTTGACCCGGCACCCCAAAGGGCGCGGATCCTTGAGCAGAAACATTAACTCAACAAAACATTGACAACAAGGGTTCTTAAAAACATTTCAGCTGGCAGGGTCCTATAAAACTGAGGGTAAATTCAAAAACCAAGATCTTTATAGGAGATATATCCTGGCTGTATGGTGTAATACCCTGATCTGAAAGTTGATTTCAAAGACAATCGGTTCATGATCTGCCAGGTACCACCTTTATGGGTGCGGGGTGAAAGTCCCCAGCCAAACGCTGTTATTGCTTCTTGTGTAAAAACTTATTATTTTTGTATAATTTTTGAATTTGTGTTTAAAAAAGTGTAAATATTTATTAAAATTGTTTTATATTTTGCAAATTTACATTAGTTTATAAAAACACAGCATCCTTAAATAAAATAAAAATAAATAAACTTTAACCTTCGTGTCTTTTAGGTTTTCTGCAGACAATTTTAGATGCAATCGAGCCATTTCCAGCTCCTAAAGCAAACATAATTTTTTTTAAAAAGAGCAATAATTATAATCTCGATGAATTAAAATCTTTGGTAGCTCAGCGGTAGCTTATAAGTATTAAACGGAAAATTTACCTCTCGATCCCATTTTTTTATTTGGAAAAATATTTTTAAAAAAAATATGTCAACCCGTTTATTTAATTACAAAAAATATAAGAACGATTTTCGATAATTGTGCTTTATTAATACAAATAAAACAAAAACAAAAAGTTCCGAAGATCATATACTTTCTTGTTTGTCCAAATGGTAAACAAAAATAAATAGTATATAGTACAGTTATTGTACTATAGTATTTACCGTATTTCTTTTAGTAATAGCCTAGGCTACTATTTTTTCAATGGGTGTAAAAGGGGGGTAGGCTTAGGCTACTATTAGAGGCTAGGCTACTATTTTTTCAACGAAGAAAGGACAGCCAGGTGTAACGGGCAAACAGACCGGTATGATAGAGCCTGTCGCTCGTTACACAAGGCACTACTGTACTCCTTACTGAAAATTACACACGTTATATAAAAACGCTAACTCTAGGAGGCGTGGCCTCGGTAGGAATAATGGCACTGTCGAGTTTATACATAGATACTGAGTGGGTGATTTGTGCAACACACCCAACCAACCGTCAGGTCGAAATGGAACACGACCTGGAAGGGGGTAAATTTTATGGTGAACTAGAGTTTGGATGACAATGCAAGTAGAATTCCCAATTTTGTGCTTTTTGGATTTAACAGCAATAATGTCTTATGGTACTTAACATACATATACTTGATACAGACTCAATAATATTGTCATTAAAAGTAAAAATTGTGTTTGTGATCTAGGTGTACTAATTGATTCTAAGCTTAAATTCTCTGAGCACTGTTCATCTATTTCAGCTAAGGCTCAAAACAGAGTTGCGCTTCTTTTTTGTGCTTTTAGGACAACTGATATAAATGTTTTGCTTTTAGGTTATACTTCTTTTTTTAGACCACTGTTGGAATTTGAAACATTTGTTTATTTGGAATCCCAATTTAAAAATGACAATTGAGCGTATTGAGAAGGTACAAAAAACTTTTACTAGACGCCTTTATAGACGTTGCTCTTTACCCAACGTTTGTTACGAAACGCGCGTAAAAGAATTAAAACTTGACAAACTTGAATTGCGCAGAAAACGAAACGACGCCTTGCTTTGTTATAAGTTAGTGCATAACCTAGTAGATATTCCTGTTGAAAATTTTCGGAATAAAAAAATCTTTGGAATAACCTACCCTCAGATATAGTTATTTCTAAATCCTTAAACAGGTTTCGTCAAAAACTAAGTAGTTTTATAACTTGACTGAAACTTTTTCTCTAATACAAAATTTCTTACATTTACGTAATTATTGTATTATTTCAAAAATATTATATATATATATTTTTTTTCTTTTGATTTTTCTTGTAACTTAATGATTTTATTTTTGTGCTCCAAGTAATAAATTTATTATGCATCGATTTTGAAACGCTTCGTTTTTATATTTTATCTTGTGATTTAATATTATCGTATTTCATATGTAATTTATTTTATTTGTTGTATTGTAAGTATGTTACATGACTGTAACCTTTGCAACATAAATAAACTTTACTTTACTTTTTATCCACTCTTGATTAAAATAATTGATTTTTTAATAAAATCTTTGACAAAATAACTTCTGCAAAAATAGATTTCAGCAGTAGAAATGTAAAAAATAATTTCTTGCTTTTTTAGTTCAATCTAGCTTAATGAATTCAATTCACTTCAACACATTTAAAACAAGGCAAACAAAATTTGCTTTTAAAACTAAAAAAACAACATACAATTGTTTTTTTTATGTATGATATTTATGCATTTAAATCTAAGTATAAAGTCGTGAGTAAAATAATCCAACAACGGATTCTTTGGAGTCTTCAAAACCCATTGCACGGTAAACTTTATTTTCCTAAGCCTAAGCAAAACCTTAAAACTAAACTAAACTTTATCATAATGTTTTAATAATAGTGTGTCTTTAAAAAATTCCGATTAATTTACTGTTAAAAAATAAAGCAATTGTTTTTCGGACAATATTTTTACTAAACTGTTTTTGAAAGGTTATTAATAGCAGAATTATTTGCAATTATTATTGCAGTTATTTTTTCTTTAAAAGCATTATTAGGAATTCATTTTTTTCAACACAACACGGAAAAAAACCACAAAAATATTTTGACACCACAATCAAAGTATAACAGAAACCTTAATGTCCATGTCTTTTGAGTCGCCTCATAGATTTTCAGCGTTTTTAAAGCTCGTTATTATATAAAAAGTGCACGGAAATGTAGATAAATTACATGAAAATGTTTTAACGTTTTATGACCATTATTTTTGTTTTATGTCTTCTAAATAATATTATTTTTATAATCCTACTTTTTATAAGTCAGTCAAACAAACTAAATGATACTTTAAGTAAAACAAACTATTGTTATTCAATAAGTTTATTCCCCTCTATGGGAGAAGGTTATGTTGTTTGCTCATCAGTACCTTCGTGTCCAGTACCCTCGTGTCCTCCTTGTATAATGAATCGATTTTTCTGCGAAATTGTGGTGAACGCAATTCTTTTAAAGCCCAGAACCTCTTCGTGTCCAGTACCCTCGTGTCTAGTACCCTTGTGTCCAGTACCCTCGTGTCTAGTATCCTT